>JANJYQ010102857.1:16046-32114 GCA_024605255.1 Rastrelliger kanagurta | reverse complement strand
AAGTCCCAGCCCCAGCCCAGCTGGCTGTGGATCAGCCAGGACCATGTCATCCTCTGCAAGCTATGACAAACTGCCATCCAACTCTGTGATCAATGGGAATAGCAGTGGTGGCACAGCAGAAGCAGACCCAGGGCGGAAGACAAGCCTCACAGATGTGGAGGCACTTGTGCCCACTCATGACGAGCAGGGAAAAGCTATCCCTGAATGGAAGAGGCAGGTGATGGTGCGAAAGCTGCAGGTCAAGATGCAAGAGGAGGAGGAGTACAAACGCAAGGTAAGATTGATGTGGAAAATTTTAGCTATCCCATTTGTGGTTCTGTAAGTTTGGCATTGCTCTGTAAACTTGTTTATATGAATTCACTCTCAAATTATTAACGACACAAACCGGGATAGCTGTTTGGATTTGGATTTGAGTGTGGATTTTTGTGATTTTGAATAATGAGCTTGTGTGAATGTATTTTAGCATTCATGCATGACAGGTGTTGATCTTACTTTAAGACTTGTCAGTCAGATGAGTATGAAACATTTAATATTAGTCAAGACCACACATTTAACATCATTACTTTCTTCTTGACATGATGATGTTTTCAGCTTTTTCATGGATTTAATTACCTGTCGTATACTCATATACATATTTTTATATAGGTTTTCACAAGGAGTTCAGCCAGCGCTCTATGCTTTCCTAAACAAGCTTTGTCTTTAAACTGAATTATTTGGCCTTACTATGCCATTTACCTCTCAGTGATGTCACTGCAGTGTGTGTAATAATATGTGTATTTAGACATGGTATTAATAAGTAAATACATTACTTATTAATTTGGCAATCTGAACACTTGTTAGTTCTGTAATACTATTATGTAATTTGGTTCCTTAATTTTTTAATAATTTATTGCTAACAAGGATTGTATTCCTAGACTATTAAATGATCCAACAGTTAAAAAAATTCTCTTTAATGAATTTCATTAAGGCTGACTTTTAATTTTTTGCTTATTTCTTGAGATGCAACGCATCATTAAAACTTCTAACTACAATATGCTTAAAGTAGTAATCTAAACTGAGCATAATACTGAACATACTGTATTTTAATGTATATTACCCTTGTAAATAACACATCAAAATACATCTTTTTAGTAACTGCATGGAAAGACATTGGACTTCAAAAGCTTTGAATGTAGACATCAGTGTGCTCACCTCTTCTTTGGGCATCTCTATGCATGTTTCTTTTTTCAGCAGTCTTTCGAGTGCAGTGAATTGAATACTTGGCTACAATGCCCATCACAACACTAACACACTTGACATGGATTCACTGTGTGGACTGGTGTTTGATGATAGAGCTTTGCAGTTTCAAGGTGTTACATGCTGATTCAGTGGTGTGATGCCAAGCCCATTCACACTACAGGTCAAAGTAATAATTACAAAAAACACTCATAAAAATGCTAATACAACATTTATAGAGCACTTTACTCTAAAAGTTAAAAATACTGCAAATAAAATGTACAATAACCCTAATTTAATCTCATTCAAATGTTTTGTTTCATTTTTGTATGAGATCATGAAGAGTAACTCCAAGCCACCACCTTTATGTTTACTTTGTTGCATTGACCACTCTGGGTTGACATTTTCAACTCCGCTACAATTCTTACCACATTCAGTGTGGTTTAGTATCATTGTTGGCTATAGACTGAAGAGCGGAATTTTGCACTGGCGACAGTATCCAAAGGTGATATGACACTGCACTATTGTGCAGTACTGCATCCTATTTGGGTTGCAGACGGAACATGCAGCAAGATTAAAAAAAGATTAAAAAGCAGGATGTTCAGCCTTTGTGTAGTTGCTCTTTAAGTTAACCTAAAAAATAAAAAACTGATTCATAAAAATGGAGAAAGGAACTGGGCAGAGGGGAATTAAGCAGATATAGACATAAAAGATATGCAGGGTGAAGTGCCCAAAAAGCGCAAATGCAGTAATGTAAACCATAAATTCATATTCCACTTCTCTGTGCTGGTATAATGAATATGTGATTTGCATATTAATTCAAAAAGGACAAAGCTTTTTGTTCTCTTTGACTCAAAACAAAAGTTTGATGCTTGTAATGAGGCAGTGCCATTGCACCACTAAATCCATGTAAAATCTGTGTGTCAAGACGGATTTGCACTGAAGCGTGTGTTCACACAAGGAACTCCAAGCTGAAGGAACTCCCCCTTCCTTCCTTTTTTTCTTGTCTTGTGGTCTCCTTTGACTTCTGATTTAGTTTGCGGCAAGTGGGCACTACCAGCCTCAGGAATGGCACTACTCCCATGTCCACAATGCCATTTTGGGCCCATTTGGGGAACTGATGACAGAGGATGACCTCAACCGCATTGAGAAGCAAATTGAGAATCTGCAGGTGATGCACAAGGTCTCAGAAGTCGAGAAGGAGCTGGAGGAACTGGAGCGGGAGCTTCACCAACTTCTCCCAGTATCTGCTGCCCTCCACCAAGGGCATTTTTCTGTCAATCCTAAGCAGGTTCATGGCCAAGCTGAAGACCTTCCAGCCTGGTGTAGCAAGATTTCAACCCTACTCAAGAGTATGGCCATTCTTCTTGCCACCCTGGGGGGCAAAGAGATAGACATTTTGGATCTTATATGTCCAGGATATTCTCAAGAAGAGAAAAGCAATGTGAGCACATGTCAGTCTGATCCAGCAGGACCGGGTGGATTTATTGGACGATCTCAGTCTTTCTCAACCAGAGAAGATGTGGAGAAGGAGATAAAGCAGTGTGGAGTTTCAGTGAAGAACCTCAAGGCAAATTATGAAATTCAGAACCAACCACAGTCTGCAGATAAAGCAAACAGAGTATATAAACGCAAGAGGTCACTGCCTGTGGTAAGTGAGTCTAGTTATTGTCCAGAGACTATTCCAGAGGACGATATCCCTTGTTACTATGCAGAAGTACCTCAGTCCGAAACCAATGGAGTTTTACCTTCAGTCAAGGAATCCGCCCTACCACTTGTTGAAGAGCCAGTTATCATTGCATATCATGCTCACCAGACATATGTGCCCACTGAAATATTGGCTCAAAACAACATTGAAGAGTTCAACCAGGTCCTTTGCACAGACCCTATTTTGAAAAATGATCAACTAACAAGAAGTTTGGAGGTGCAGACAGATCTAAGCTACGTCCAAGAATGCATTGAAATGAGGAAAGAAAGGATTGTCTTCCTGTTTCTTGAACATTGGCGTAAGTACACTATTTCTGAATCTTACCGGACTAAATATGCTGGTAGAAGAGGAAACAATTTAGATGTTGGCTGGGCAGATTACAACCAATTTAGTGCACAGATTGGAGAAGAGATGCAGAGTGAAGATGACAAGCTCCTTCTTTTCATGAAGTCAAAGCAGGTGGTAGGGAATCTGATTGGTCACTGGAGGACAATTATGAGTCAAGTGCCTACACGCCAGATTCGCAGGCTGAGCAGGGCCCAGATGATCTACTGGCCAGAGCATTTCCTGCCGCACATCAGCGGATCGCCTGTGAATTACGAAAATCTAACTCTTGACCTTTTTATGCTTGGATACTTCCAGCTGCTGGAAATGAACATGTCTCGCAGTGAGCGCAAATTCCGCCACCTCTTGTGCTATGAGATGTTTGATCGTCTTGGTAGCCATAAATGGGAGGTAATAAGGCAGTTTCACAAGGAGGTCATGGAGGAAATTGAGAGAGGAAAGCGAGACTGGGTAGATGGTTTTGAAGACATAAAGGTAAAGTATTTTGGAGAATCAGAAAATGGAGGAGGTGTAATGACGGCTTCTCTACATTCCATGTCTCCTGACATGTCCATCCTGCCAGTGCAGGAGTCACTCCCTCCTCCACCTTCTCATCCTCCACCTCCTCCACCACATACCCACCCTGCTTCCACAGCTCCACCTGCACCAACCTTACAATCAGAGGTTTCCCTGCCATCACCACCTCCTGCAGCCTTGGATGGTTTATCTGACAATAGTCAGTGTGTGGAGCAGAGACCACTGCAGCACTCATTGGACAATGATCATAGGGATGTAAAAGCCACTGAGCAGATGTCATCAAATGAGACTAGGGTTTCTAATGGGACAAGTTTAGAGCAGGACAGTATGCAGAACTTGGCAACTAAAAACATACCACAAACTGATACAACAGTAAAAGCTAAGACACTGCAGGACACAACAGTAAGCACAGGACCAGATACAGTTAAGGATGTTCCACCTGCTACCATTAAAATCATAGAGGAACCTCATGTTGATAAACCTCCACCTGGTGGTGATCCTAATGAAGACTCAATTAAAGTAATCTATGAGCTCAAAGAGTTCAGCAATGAGGAGATCATCAGATACATTGACCGAAGTTTTGCTTTCTGGAAAGAAAAAGAAGCAGAACTTTTTGATATCTAACAACTCTGTAGACCTACAGTCTATTTAAAGTCTGCACCACCTGCACAACCAGAGAAGAAATGCGTGAAGAGCATGACTAGGAAAACTAACCTGCAAAGTGGAGATGAGCTAATCTGGTGTGTTAGCTTTTAGGTCATGTCACATAAGGGACTTAACAGCAGCAAGGCAAAGAGCATCCACTTAGTAGTACTGACTTCATCATTTGCATGCCTAAGTGGATGGAAAGATAGCCTGTGATGTCAAAAGACATATAAAATTGTTACAACCCTTTTGGATTGTTTAGATACAAGTGCTTTTGAATCCATGATTGATTGCCATGGTACACTGCTTCTAGGAAAGTTTTTAAATGATGAGATTTGCCATAAAAGTTGTGCAGTGTGTTTATTTAGATTGTCTTTGTATTGAATGACATAATTGGTAAAACTCTGCATATCTGATTTATACTGAATACTTAAGATTGCATTTCATGTTGAAGTAGTGTCATGGATTCACTATTTCAAGAAGGTAAATTCAGGATCTCACTATTAAACTGCGAAGACTACCTAGTTACTATGAATACGATTGTGACAGTGAAATAACTTGCATTCTTGATAAGCAGTGAGGGCGCGAATTGTATTGTTTAAGTACTCTTTCTTTGTTTCAATTCAAAGGTGAAGAAACTAGGTCTTGGGGCTTTGCTCGAGTTCAAGGTTACTTACTGGTTTTCAAAGGGTTTTTGCCTTACAACTGATTGTACTCATGCAATGAGTGCCTTTCATTATAGATTATAAAGATTAGCAGGTATGTTAAAGGTCTGAAGAAACAGCTCAGATTCTGTTTCTTTATCATCAATTCACAACTGAAAAATTGTAAATTTCGGTTAGCAAATTGAATTCTATTTTTAATTTAATTCAAACGTATTAACCTGATAAATCATATAAATCTTTCTTCTGAATTAAACAATTAAGGATTTGTATCTATTTGATGAAGGTTGTTATGTATTTTATATTTAATTTATATTGTGTTTTTGAGAGAATTACTCAAGCTTTCCATCATTTTAATTTGTGTTCCTTTATTATTTGGTTTCTACATTGCTGTTAAAATAAAGTTTGTTGACACTTTTATGATTATATGATTTTAGCAACTCTTTCCTACATAATTCTACATGACATTTTTAACTTAAACAAGCAAAAGCATAGGAGATGTCAAAATACATAAATGAATATACTACTTGAGACATCTCAGTGAAATACATATCAATGAAAGAGCCATTGTCAAACACTGAGCTGTTAAATGTGTAATCCTCTACTGCAACACTTATAGCTATGCAGAACCATACTATTCCCATAGTGTTGTCTTCAGCATCAAGATTACCTTCAAATAACCCTCTTAGCACCACCCGCTGTCATGCTATCTGTGGCTTACGGAGGCCATAATGAGGTTACAGTGAATCTTTATCAACTCACAGCCCAAAAGGGAAGTCAGTCAGCTGGTAAACTTAAAGGTTTATAAATGTTTGTGTGTGTGTGTATGTAGTATGTGTGTCAAATTTGGTGAATGTAAACAGCTCAGTAAAGCAGTACTTGGCGATGCTGTTAATATCAACAGTTATGTATTTGTCAGTGTTTACACATATTAAACTGACTGAAGTCAATACTAAATCCTAGCAATTAACATATAGCATAAACATAGAGTATAACACAGGAAAGAGTTCCAAGTTCATTCATTGGATTGATTTTAGTTCTAAACCCATTTTAAATAAATGTGACTAGACTATAAAGGTTTATGTATTTATTCTTTGTCTTCATTAGTTAGTATATGGAAAGATTTTATTATAAGTTACCACATGCAACTAAATATAAATAAATGTTACGCAAAAAAGTGGCGACAGGTAATGGCCACCTGTGTTTGCAGTGTCTGCTCAGGCATGAGTTCCTACATCTTGAAAACACAACCTGGCAAATTCAAGACTCTTTGTGACCCACCGGCACAAAATACAGTGAGCTTAGAACTGCCAATGACCTACTCCTCTTCAGTATGTTTAATGGCAATAACACTGTACAAATTGCCACAACTGCTACAACCAGATAGCTCATTATTATAATAATAATAATAATAAAGCCTCTGCCTCGCCTGTTTGTTGAAATCAAGGTCAACTCGTCTGTGGTCAGATGAATGTGGCTGATAGGCTCAAAACTTTTTACTCAAATAAATCTAATAATTTACACAGGCAAATCCAGAACAATGTAGAAATACCATCACGCGGTACAGAAGTTTTGTCTGAATCACAAGGTATTTTGAAATGCTTTCATCTTCACAGTCTTGTATTGCATCTCTTCTTTTCCTACTGTTCATATCTGATTTTGAAGGATGTAATAAGTCAATTAAATATTCCACATCCAGTAATATACGACCAAGTGTAAGACCAGCTACAATTCATAGGTTTATATCAAAACCTTAAAGCAGTCAAAATGTATCTATTAAAATATGAGTATATGTAATTCTTTAACCTTTAGGGCATCATGTATGCCAGGTAACAAACTTAAGTAAATCTGTGTCTTGTAGATGAACAGTAAGTGGTAATACGATCCACATTTAACCAGCAGATCCCTTACCATCTATCAGGTAATTTTTGTTTAGAATTGTTTTGTTGCTCTCTAATTCCCAGGGGAATCATTAAAAATTCATTTTGAAGATAATCTTACCTCGATTCATCTTAGCCAGGGCAAGTGAAACGCTTTAGTAAGAGGAATGCAAAAGGGTAATGTATCTTGTCAGGCGAAGATGAGAAATCCAAGATGGCTGCCCCCTTTCTCACTCCCTGCTCCACCTCCAATTACAGGCTGGAAGAGAGAAAAGGATCCAGTTACTTTATATGAGAGAACGTCCTGTCAAACAGTCCTGTCCATTTAAAGGTCTTTACTCTAAACAAACAAGAGAGGAGCACCTATTGTCAGCTCTGTTTGATGTACACATACACTTTGCACAATGTTTCTGCTAACAGAGGCATTTTGTTTTAAGCTTGACATTTGAGAACACGGTGGATAGGTCGAAATAATTGCTTCATGCAGGTGCTCATCTGCCCTCTTTAGCATTGTTTTATGTGACACTACAGGCATGAAACACTTCAATCCAACCTTTGATATTGACTGCCTTGTCTATGGCTTTAAAAGTTGTCTTGTAAAAGTAAACTGAAAAAACTGAAATGAGTGGTTAATAACTTTGCTATACTCATTTAAAGTGTCTTTGGTGGTGTGGGGGTGGAGCGTTTGTCACATGGAGCTTTGCTAATAGGCAGCTGACACCGGTGCGAATTCCAGTCGGGATGATCCTTTGCTGCATGTCTCCCCCCCTCTCCCATTGTTTCCTGTTTGTCTACTGTATAATAGAGGCGTCTGTGCCACAAAAAGTCATGGTGTAATGCATATTAATGGGATACAGTTATGGTGTTATTTATGAATTACAGATGTTGATGAAAACCAAAAAGACATTAGCACAATTTAAATAATAAACACCCATGGAAAAACACCTAATTTGATGGCTGAACTAACTGAAATTTTCATTTTAAATCTGTGATGCCTGTTGTTTTATTACAGCTGATAGTGTAACAGCAGGCTGCTTCACAACATGGCACCAGTGGAACTTAAAGGACAGATGGCTTTTCTAGATTGTTAAACCTGAAACTGACCCTTTTGCTAACCATCAGTGCACTACAGCTATAAAGGCTTTGGAAAAATGTTTTGTATTAAAAAAAAAAGTAGAAGAGGGTTACAAAGGTTTTTGATTCTTTGTCCTCACCAAAAATGCACTGCACAATTCTTAAAGACGCATTGATTACAATCTTTTACTGACTGGTATAAGAACCTATGTCTGTCTTTCTCCTAACAACCTCTACCCCTCTACAGAGTGAGGAAGAGGAAGCACGCCTGGCATCAATGCCGGCCTGGAGAAGAGACATGATGAAGAAAAAAATGGATGAAGAGAAGTGAGTAATAGCTCTAGGTGTTTATCATCTTATCTAGTATATCATGGGCCAGCAGGACGAGAGAGTGTTAACTGTGTCTGTGTATGTTAGTGTACTCATACCATGAACCATGAATGCAACAATACCTGTATGTTGTTGGACGAGGTGGTTTTTAACTGTAAGTGTTGGATGTTTGAATGTGCATGTGGTGAAATAACTGTTGTTGTTTGAGATATTTACCGTTTCTTCTTGTGTTTATGCCCACCTGATGTGGAAGGGACCAGAAAAGGTAATCAAAAAATTATTTTAACTAATGTTTACATAACATTTAGTTTATTGTGAGATGTGATAATGTTGAGAAGACTATACTGAATGGTTTCATAAATGTTTTCTTGTGGATAGTAATAACCAAAATCTAGACATTATCTATGTCTGTGTTAACTAGAAGGGATAGAAAGAAAAGACCACCGAAGGAAAATCAGTATCACTTCAACTCAAACAATACCAAGCAGGCTCAAGCGTTATTGAGTCAAGTTGTTCTTTGTGACTTTTTAAGCCGTTTACTTTCTCCGTGAAATTGTGTCAGATATGCTTGCATAGCATCACTTGTACAGTCAGAAAAGGTATTTTAGTTTTATTGTTGTTACGTAAGGGCTTATGCCACTAAGTAGTGCCCATTTCTGTTCCTCTGTTGTTTGCTTTCCTGACTGAAAACTCTGCTAAGTAGTACGATTGGCATCTTATACACAATACGTAAGTGTAAACAAAAGAATAACCGTGGGGCTCATGCTAACACCATACATACAACCATAACAACCTGAACGTCACACACGCACCTGTCATTATGGGCCATAAATATCTTCTCCTGGGGACTGAACAGACCGCAGTGTGGAGTAAAAATGTCACNTGTAAACAAAAGAATAACCGTGGGGCTCATGCTAACACCATACATACAACCATAACAACCTGACCGTCACACACGCACCTGTCATTATGGGCCATAAATATCTTCTCCTGGGGACTGAACAGACCGCAGTGTGGAGTAAAAATGTCATAGCCGGAGACAACATGTCTACATTGACAACATTGTGTCTTTTTAACAGTTAGCCACAGTTAGCTTTTCATGTTGCAACTTGTACCCACCTGCGTACTTTAATACGGTCAGTGCCGCGCTAATTTACCAAATTATCCCACGTAAGCTCATCAGCCAATCAAACAGTCACAACAGAATGACGCAGACGACACATCCAATCATTGCATTTGTGTTTCTGTCGCGCTCATCCGCGTGTACTGACGAGACATTTATCAGTCAATATCAGATCCTGACGTCTTTAGGAGATGTTGAGGCTGTTATGGCAATGTATTAACACGCATCATTTTTAAATGAGATGGTGTCCACAAACCTCTGTCCATGTAGTGTAATAATAGAGGAAACAAACTCAACTTCATCCCACACCACTCACGAGGCAATCCACTAGAGAACTAACTGTGTAGGATGTATGTGTATTATGTAAGTGTTTATAATTTTAAATTAAATAAACCAGTGTTGTGTGCAGCTTTGACTATTGAGATTCACTATTGAAACATTTTTAAATAAAACTTCTGTAAGCTTCCTAAACTATTTTTTTAACCTTTGTCCTCCATTCTTTATTTATGCATCTAGAAAAGCAGAAGAGGAGGCCAAGAAGGTGAAGGAAAAGGAGGAGAAGACAGAGCTGGAGCGACTACGGACCATGGGCTACGACGAGACCAAGCTGGCCCCCTGGCAGCGACAGATCATCCTGAAGAAAGGGGATATAGCCAAACAGTGAACTGTGCAGTCTCACCCCTACATGCCCTGCAGCATGCCCTACCCTCACACCCTTAACCCCAAGGCCTTTATTATACATACCCCCTCTGCCTGATCCTCCACTCTGCTCTGTAAACTGGACAGTGGGGGCAAGATTGTCTTCTCTGAACCCTGTCTCTCTTTGGCCTCCAGAAACTTAGGGCCACATTACAGTTACTTCTGTCCATACAGGCTTGGAGGTATAGCCTGGCTGAAGCTCAGCAGCATGATCCTTCACCTCCCACTGAACGTCTCATGGACATAAACTCTTGGTCTTTTAGCAGTGATATGCACTGATTGTTCTCACTTAGACATTTACTATAACTGCATGTGTCCTTAACTACATTAAGATTATTCATAGTATCCAATTATTTGCTTTCTTGCAGATCACCAGAGGCTGTTTAATATAGATTTACTTAAACAAACAGGTTTATGATTAATGGAGATAGGCTACTTATGAGCATTTCTGCCATGGAGAAAACATCCTGTCATTGCATTTGTGTTTTCCCATATTAGCCGCACTCACCTTTATGTAGTGTATGGAAAAGTAGCTCAGTTGTGTCATCACAACTCAGCAACGGCTTATTAAACCCCAAAGCAGCTAATGCATTCTGTATGTAGACAGTATCACATCTTTATTATGCTATATATATTTAGTCATGAGATTTTTGTATCAAGCTTATAGAAGCACTTTCTAAACGGCTTCATTTTACTGCCAGAGTTATAATTCTTGTAAGAAACAAATCCTAACACTTTTCAAACTAATCTGTTTCTTTAGATAAACTTGTTGTCATTTCTCTATGGATTTGGAATACAGATATATATCTTATTTTAATTAATGTAAAGATTACGTAGCTGTGCAAATTTAATTTTATTAATTATCACCGGGGAAAAAAGCTGCAATGTTCGTAATTCATTTTTCTATATGTGACCTATGTGTTATTGTGATCATGAATGTGAAATGTTGAGTGCATGTGTTACATAATGTGTATCAAGCATATGGTGATGTATTATTGAGCACATTTGACCCAAGGCCCTGGATTTACACACACACACACAAAAAAAGAAAACTCATGCAAATGCCAGNAGCATATGGTGATGTATTATTGAGCACATTTGACCCAAGGCCCTGGATTTACACACACACACAAAAAAAGAAAACTCATGCAAATGCCATATAGATTATTATTATACGGCTTATTTTATTCATAAATGTTTGGGTCTAAACATCTTATTAGAGTGTGGACCTGTGCGTTGACTTTAACAAGTAAGTGAATCTCACTCAATCATATGGGAAGTTCATTTCTGAATGTGACACATGTTGGAAAAATATTCTACATGTTTACTATATTCATATTAGGTGCACATGTTTTCAAATCAAGCATACACATCAAAGACACAGTCCTGGCTATAGGGGAATTATTTGGAAATATTTTAATTCACGTTCATCGGATGCCATACGATGTTGAAATTAAAAATGATGTAAACGTCATTGCCATTTGATTTTCTATATATATATGTAAACTCTGTATATAGTGACCCTCTCAAAATTTTGTCATTTCATTGTTTCCATGTCACTTCATATTACATGTCTCAGCCTTGCTTGAATAGAATATTGGCTAATTCATGTATAATTATATTTTCAGACTGTTAAAAATGAAGAAAATAAATCTTTAATCACCAAACAATAGTCAAAAGTGTATGCGTGTTGACTCCAACAGAAACACATGTACAATAAAATAGTCTACAAGGCAGTCCTTAAATAAATGCTACCTCTGTGAAACTTCATGTTCTTTTTTCCCCTTTATTTTAGAAATTGGTTCCATTTGTTGATTTTTGAGGCTGGAATTTGTGTTGCTATTATCAGACTCAGTTATAAAGGTCTTTTTTATCTTTGAGAAAACTGATATGAGATTACACACACAAGTACAAATAATGGCTTTATCTCATATAAGACACGGTTTTCCACATATGCCAAAAATGCATTTCAGTATCTTGAAGTTTTGTTTTTTGTCTATTTGTTTTAAATACATCTTCAGTTCATCAAGTCAGTTCAAGATTTTACTGTAGGTGTGTGCTCTGTGCAGTCACAAAACAGATTAATTAAACCCCTCCTTTCTCTAAGCGGTTCGCGGTTGTGAGTGATGCACTTCATTGGCCACCAGAGTGCGCCAAAGAGCTACTTGTGGCATCAGTTGCGGGATATCAGTAAACTCAGAAAGAAAGTAGAGATACGATATAGAAGAATCATTTTTGTATATTTATAAAGGACTATGCAGGCAGATCAAACGAAATCTCTGTGTTACTGTAAGATGTTTTAAATGTATTTGATTTAAAATCGTATGTATGTAGCAAAGTATGCAGCCAATAAGTGTCCTGTATCACAGAAATCACTCAGAAATACAAATATTAAACTGTTTCTGCGCGTGTAAATGTGCCAGCACTCGTCGATCATTGATTGACACTCACCTGTAGTGACGTAAGCAGCTGGGCTCAATGGGCGCGTGCAAACAGAGGAGGAAGTGAGTAAGAAAGAAGAAGAATGTGACACAGGGAGCGGAGGACTACAGCTGTTGTTACTGCTGCTGCACTTCTGGACTCACTGGGGGACAGCAGCTCCCACACAACCACCGCACTCACCTGTGATATCACCCCATAGAGAGTTGTAGTATTGTACGATCATCTCACACAGGTAAGACCGTCGTGAACTGCTTACAGTGTCTGTGTTTGCTGCGCTGTGTGTCACCTCGCACTTATGAACCATGGGAATGTGAGGCAGACATTTTTTTTTCTCCCACCCTAATCCGTCTTTAAAGCAGCGTTATTGGAGATTCAGAATTCTGCTGGGAATTAATATTGTCAAACAAGCTAATAAGTTGTTCTACTTTAAAGTCTTATAATAGAATATATTTTAAAACCTCAAAAAAAAACAAATGTCTTGCTGTCTGATATTCTATTTTAATATTGTCACTATAACATGTTTATAAATGTGAGGCTCCTGTGTGCACGAGGCAGGTTAAGAGTATTAATGCGTGTGAATTTGTTTACTTGTTTTTTCTGTGGCGCCCAGATTTGCTAGAGCAGGTCTCCTTGTGTGTGCTTTTGTGTAGGCAAGTGCAGTGTGGGAGTGAGCAGTGAGCAGTGAGTCACGGGTTGAGTGCCTTGATATTAGTTTGAGGACTGACACAAGTGGCTGCTCAGGGGAAATGGATCACGGGTAAGGCTCAGTTTTCTGATGGGAATGGATCTTGGAGCCCCACTGTAGGTTACTGGTGGTATTTAAGGGTCATCTAGCCTAGAGGCATTCAATATCCCTGCTGTTTTCTCTGGTGTCCATTTAAGGTGCTACTGTAGTGTATATACTATGTTGGTGGTTTGAACTTTTTTCTCCTGTTTTGCATGTATGTTATAATTTTGTCTACTTATCTTTAGCTTCCTTCGATGTTGTAGATGCTGAAGAGGTCAGTGGACCAGGCTGAGGTAACGGAAGGAGGACATCATGTCCAATACCCACTCAGACAACTCCATGGGGGACCAGGCTCCTCTAATTCTGGAGAGCCACTTTGCCACAGAACTTCATATATCTGAGCCAGGTGATGAGTGCTACCAGCCACAGAGCTCCCCCACACCCCTATCCCCGCCCCAAGAAGATGTAGACAAGCAAGTACTTTTGAGTACACACAGCCTGGCTGCACAGAAGGTTGGCACCCATCAGCTTATACCTAAGAGCTTAGCTGCAGCCAGCCGGCCTAAACATCGGCACCACACCACAGTGGTGACGTTCCCATTGGGACTGGAGAACTCCAACAGTGAAACCCGAAGCCGTCACTCAACTCAGGGGCCAGATGTGACCTGGGAGGATTATGACAGTGATGGAGACGGTTTTGCTTTAAGGAGGAACCGCAGGAACAAGTCATACAGAGCGGCTGTGACCAGCCTGGACATTGATGCTATGGCAAAGGGACGAGGAGCTATGTCCACACTGAAACCTGTCAAAGAAGACAGAGCACCCAGTCCTAATCCTGCTCGCAGTCCTGGACGCAGCCCTGGACGCAAGGTGTGTATCCTGAGGAGGTAGAGGTCAAAACAAAATATTGTCCTAGAGAAGGTGACTAAATGAAAATAATGTTAAAAAAAATGTTTTTTTTTTACCTACACGAGTATATAGGAAACAGTCATTTTCAAACAAACAGTTCATCTGGCTTATGAAACTCACTGAAATTTTGAAATCTAATTTAAAGAAAAAAAAGTTCTGCATCTGCTTGCATAATGTTTTGATAGGATGAAACAGAATCAAATGTCTGCAAACATTATTTTATATTTGAGTTTTCCTTCTTCATACCTGCAGCATTTTTTTTCCATCACATATTCACAGTTTCAAAGTTGTCACTCCTGGTATATTAATTTGTGTTCCAGGCTTGAAATCTTGTGAGCTGTGATCTATAAACTGGTGCACAGATATTGGGGAGAGTTATGAAATGCTGAAAGTGAGTTTCGAAATGGCAAAACTTTATTTTGAAACTTTGGCGCATGTGCATTTGCATTCATTGCAGACTGATTTTTTTTTCCAACCTATCAAAACATGTTCGTCTTCAAAACTTGTTTTTTTTTTTAGTTTTCAAGACTTTTTGTCAGTTCTAAGTATATTATTATATTCAACCATTTATATGCGAGTGTTGATTTTGATGCCAGTTATATTCTTCATATGAAAACAGCTGAGATGATACATTTTTGTTCCTCTTATAGCTTCAAAGGTCACAGCCATTATAGCCATTAGCGTTGGCTGTGACCTCTGTCAAAGTCTCCTTTAGTCATAGTGATGATAGTATGTTTCCGTAACTGTTTCCTATCCTCTGCAGCAGTGTTGAGGAAGTCTTTATTGGAGTTTTTACTAGACTATACTTCAAAAAATGTAAGATGTAAAGACTGAAAAAAGAAGCAGTGCTGAAGAGAGAAGGAGATATCAAGAGAAAAAAAAGAGTGTAATAAAAACAAAGTGTCAACTAGTCAATTGATAAACTCGGGCTGCTGTGCTGTGTCCCCTCTAGCGGACCCTGGGAAGAAGGAGGAACCGCAACCAGCGTGGATCCTTTAAAGATGGTATGTTCATTATGTGTCAGTTGTTCCACTTCTCTAAATGTGACCACAAGTCTACAAATAATGATAAAAATAACAATGATCTTTTTTATTGGATTGTGGAGGAGTTTTGTGTTGTTGAATAATGTTCACAGAAAATTTGAATTGATTTTGTGGATGCCATTTTGTCCATCTGAGAAAAGAGCAGATGCCCCTGAGGCAACAGCAGAGGACCAAACAGGAAATCACTCAGTCTGAATGAATGTCAAAATATTGTCCTGAATATTAAATTTTATGTTCTGCACAATCAAACACTGCTGCCTCTCCAGTTTTGAGTGATTTTGTTGAATTTTCCAATTGTAGTTACATTGATATAAAAAAGGTTGGCTGAAGAGAGCGCACTCACTGTTTTTTCCTTACTCATCAGTCATGAAATATTTTCTCACTGTGATGTAAACATGTGGCTGAATCTAACATGCCAAACTCTATCACAAGCTGAGATGGCTGAATTGTCTCACTTGGAATGTTTCATTGTTGTTTGAATTTGATCCTCAGCTACACCGTGCCTCTACCAGGAGATCCGTGAGCGAGGGCTACACTCCACCAACCAGGATGAGCTGCTGGATGACTTTGTGGTGGTGGAGCCTCCCACTGAGGACCAAGGCATTGTGGTGAAGAGTTACCGGCCAGTACAGCTGACCTGGAGCCAGTTGCCACAGGTTAGCCTCAAACTACTTCTTGACCACTTAATTCAGTTAGGATTCAAGCATATATACATGAACTACATTCATCTGTTTCAGTCATCACTTTGTT
>JANJYQ010102841.1:696-13617 GCA_024605255.1 Rastrelliger kanagurta | reverse complement strand
AATGAATGCACTCAGCCTTCCTTCTAGCCAGACCACCTATTTGCTGTGTTTAAAGAGATATCTGCTCAATAGTGCTCTAGCATTAAGGATGGGGTGGATCTAGAATAGTGATCACTGTTCATTTAGATGAATTGCACTCAAAGAATCCATTTGTAAAGATCTGAATTCAGCTGGAAGCGGAAGGAGGGAATCTTCATTTGTTCAGCATCCTCCCAGTAACCATTACTGGGTGTACAGGATGTGCATGCATAGCTATACAGGGAGAGGCATCCCATAATCTCATACAGATTGCAGTCTTCAAGATATGATAGAACACACAAAGGCCATATGCAAGACACATGTTAATCATTCACTTGAAAGGAAGAACATGCTCCTTTTCTGGTCAGCATGTAATTCTGTTAAAACCAGAATATAAATCAAGAAGTCAGTGCACAGATGGGATACATGCAAAGTGAAGCAGATGTAAAACATTCAGAACAGATCATTCAGAAGACATATCCGTCCAATATCAAAGAACAAAGTAGGAATAGATACAGCTAATCCTTTAAAGTCAAAGAAATTTGATCGAGAGGTGATAATTTTAAAAAAAAAGTGATATCTCTGGCATATCGTGAGCTAAGCTCATAATGTAAAATTATGCTAAACAATACTATGATGATAGCCTTCCTGTAGTAACACAAGTGCTTTGCCAACACCAGCCATCAACCCCCATTCTGAACCCGATAATAAAGAGATGACACTTTTATGATACCATAATTAACAGTGCTCTAGGATGAAATTAAATCAATATGCCCATCTAATATCATTTTCTCTAGTTATGCAAATCAAACATTCAAAGCCCTTGGAAAGTGATATGAATTGCTTTCACATTTCAGTTCACACATATCATATCAGACCTCTTGGGTTTGATGACATGGAGGATGGGGGAAGACTTAACGATGTGAAGACTGCGCTGGGGAGGAAGAAGAGAGCGGCACTGACTGCTGATTAGCTAACAGAGACAACTGGATGATAATGTGCAAACTGAGAGCTTAGATTAAAACAATTCTGCTTATTTCCAAGATAAAATGGTACATCAAACTAAAGAGAGGGAGAGAGGATGCTGCAGAACGATAAACATCACGATTTAACACTTCTGCTGCAGAGTAACCAAACCCCTTCCATGCCATAATTACATAAATTATAACTTTAATTCCCCAGAAAACATGCTAGCACCTTTTTAGCATGCCTGTATCTCTGCAGAGGGAGGTGAGGTGAAAGTATACGGCCTTTCCCTTTATGGATATGAAACAAAAGGGAGGCTGTGATGGCTGGGCGCAGACAAGGCAAGCTGCGGTGGAGGGGGGAGCCTAATGGCCGTGATTAATGACAATGGGCCAGAGGAGAGCTGGGACACAGGCGCTACATATATCATCCCTTCTCATCAGTCTATGCACCTCTGTGGCCTCTTCTCTGCAAAGCAGCACACTACACTAAGAAAAAAAGAAAGAAAAAAAAAGCAACTCATCTGCTCTCATTCACTGTTTACCACCGAGAAGCTTCCCGTATGATTCTTTATGGGCCTCGTATGATAGCTGAGCAAGGAAATGACATGTAGAATAAGATATAATGAGTAAAGGGGAGACGCCTGTGTGTGTGATCACTCATGTTTTTCATGAACTGAATACTTCCTGTGCTTAAGTCACATTTCCAAGGTCTAATCTTCCATATGGAGAGAGATGAGTTATTGGCTATTTATGAATAGAAGTGATGATGAATGGTGCTGCATTTATCTGCATAAGTAACTCCAAGGGCTGGCACGAAGGTTCAGGCGGCTATAATAAACATAGTTTGCACTCAGGGGCAGCTCTTTATTTATGAGGCTCTGTGAATAGACATTATGTGGCCATCATAAGTTCCTCCTGTTCCCTTGAGAAAAGGACAGGAAATAGCTCCTATATATGCAATAGTTTTAGAGCTTAAACTACTCTGACCAAGCTCCACACCATCACTGTAATCAACTCTACACAGGCTTTAGTTATGACCAATTAATGGACTACATTCTTATGGGAATTATAACACTCTCAGGGACTTGCGGTTTTAATTAGGAGGCACCTTGTTGGATCCTAGTTAATGCCTTCAACTTACTGAAAACATGGCAAATTAATCCCCAATCAACTCTACAGGCAGATTTAGTCATTATGAAACTGCTTTAAGCATAAAAGGGTTGACAATATCCCATATGTAAACGGTTTAATCGTTATTCTATGATTGGAACCACATGTCCATATCCTGAACACCTCATGCAGGGCCAGAACAAGGTCAGCTTCCTCCTGACCTCCACTTCTCTTCTTTTATAACACCGCACACCTAGCAAGGAGCTGTGTTATGAGAATGATTTATGACTAAATAATACTTTACAAATTAAAATTTTAACTTTACAATATACACAAAAGTGAGCAGTTGTTGTATCAACTAATGCACACCTGACGAGCAAGTTGTGTTTCCTACATGCTCTGAATACAGCAGAGGGATTAATACATACAGGAAAATCAATACCAATACCAATTACTTGATATAATAAAAGGAAATTGTAACTCTACAGCATCTAGACTCCTCAGCTTTCTAGCACTTTATTACCAGGTATTCAAGTAGTGACGTTAGAATTTGTTAAAACTGTGCATGGGTGTTGGCTCACTGTAGGAGCTCAATGTTTCCTCCGGGCTTTGTTGCATTTATTAGCAAGTTTGAGTAATTCCAGTTTTATAGTCAACTGCTACAGATTTAAACCCCAAATCGCATCATTCTGACTTTGCACTAAAAGTGAAACAGACATTTTCTTAATCACAACAGCAATAATTCTATGGGAAAAAAATGATTCATGTTAGCTTTCAAACAGTAAATTTTCATGCAATTTATTCAGGAGGTTTTGCAGTATAGGACTACATTATAAAGTGTTACAGTGAGGGTGAAATGCTGCACTGTAACACTCCCAGGAGAAATTCATTTGCATCTACCCTTTTTTCCTGAAAGCAAATTGATTAAGAAAAACACGGTTTTAAAACTGTTCTCCTCAGCAAACATTTCTAATTCTCACCCTGAATTCTTGTTTAATTTTGGAAAATGAAGTCAAAAGATAGTCATTAATCATTGCTCCAGTCATCCATGTTTCAAAACAGTTTGCTACTGCCAATAGTTAGAATTATCCCCTCTCCTCCCCCTTTTCCCTTCTTGTGTTTATTGCTTATTATTAAATGCCTGATGCACAAACAGGGGATCATGTGAGAAAACAAGGCGTCTTTTGTCTTACCAACTGTTTTCACATATTTTCCATGGGTGCTGCATATAATTAATATCTCAGCAGTGCCGGGGGTTGTCATTTTTCAAATGGTTTCCCTGGAAATGTTCTACACCTCTTAATGGCCCTGCTAATGCTGTAGCTGTCATGTCTTGGACAGCTGCACTTTTACAAGACAAACTCAGCTGTGCCACAGGCCTCTCTGTGGACTTACTCACTCAAAAGCTTAGAGGGTGGTGCTGCCAGCTGGTGATAGTACACATAACATTTGATTAATCTTCACCGTGTGCCCATGACTGGCGAGTCACCTTCCAATAGTGTCCCTAGTGAATCAATATTTTTTTTTGCTTGTTTCTGATGGATGACAGATTGGTTAAACGGCCCCAACCACAAACAAAACCAGATGACCACTTATAGGTAGCCCTCAGTGTGTCAAGGCAGCAAGGTGAGAGGATTTAGATAGAGTAATTTAGATATTTAAAATGACAAATAAAAGGTGTTATTCTATTGAGAATCAAATGTAATTATATTGATGTAACATTTGTTAATATGCAATACAAAACATACACATTACACTTAAAGCAGGGGTCACAAGAAAAGTCTGAGGTGTTGCAAGATAATAAATAATAAAAAAAATAAGTCACCAAAAGCAATTAATACTAAACAATATTATATTTACCAGTTAAAACAGGACATCACTCTTTTGGTTGAACTGTTTATAATATACACATACACAACTAGTGACGAGGGAATCAGGAGAGAACCAGTATCTTAAAGTGTTAGCTAAAGTAGAAAAATTTCTGTATTTAATTCATATTTTGTACCTAGCTCATTGCTCAGAAGCTATGTACATTCACAGTAAGTATTTTCAAACACACATTTTACTCTAGAGAAAGCTTAAAACGTAACATTTTATGTATTCCGCCAAAGACTCAAACCTGCTTTTATTACTGCAGTTACTAGAGCCAAGTAACATATTCTTAGCCAATGAAAGATAGATCGCTTAAATATCAAAACTCACAATACTAAAAACAAAAAATAAATAAAATAAAGGTAGTAAAAGTGCAAAAAAACAATAATTCTAACATTGAGTTATTAACATTATATCCTTTAAAACCGACGTACTTTCTAATCGTCCTCTTTGAATTAATATCAACTGATAGACTGTATTTGTCCTTTTTGTGTGAAACCCTGAGGAAAGCTCAGCTAACATTCCTCCATCGCAGAACAGAAAATACAAAGATCACTAAAGTCAAGATATGCCAGTCGTGATAAGTAAATCACCATGATGTGTGATATAATCACTGGAGAAGCACAAGTGCTGCTGTTTTCTTCATTTTAAACACTATCTCTCTATTCCTTTCCTGAAAGCAGATATTGTTGACTGTGAGATGGTTATCATAATTCAAGAGAGTTCAGCTTGAGTTCAGAACAAACACTTCATATGCTTGTTACTTCCTAACAAGATGACACAGCACAGATAAAGCCACTGTTTGGACATGTGGATCATGCATACACTGCGTATAGACAGTGGTAGGGTGGTGGCAATAAAGCCTCCATTGTAACACCCAAGACTCGCTCAGGGTTAAAAAACCAGGCAATAGTTTTTATCATAAACGAAGGAGTGTGTGGTCACAGGACATAAGGGGCGATAAAGCAACAAGTCTACAAAAAGGACATGAACCTGGAAAACCTTGAAAATGTCCCTCTTGAGGTTTGAGCTGATAGTTACAAACTGCAAGCTGGAGTTGGTTTACATCTCCATCTTTGTTTGAAGCACAGCATGATGGTGGCCCTTCAACCCCATTTTCCAGAAGCTTAGACCTGGTTGTTTGATGAGGGCTTATCCCTCAGCTGACATATTATCGTTGGACAGGCCTCTGGCTGCGCCAAAAGAACAAGCTACGCAAAGGATTAGCCTGCACACTCGTGCTAATGCAGTCAAACTGTCAGAGAGATCAAAGCCACTCACTCCAGATTAAGACCAATTAAAGTAGGTGGCCCTACACAAATTAATAGCTGGAGCACTCACCTGTTAAAGGCAGGAAAAACAGTGAGGGCTTTTGTTCTCTCAGTTGAAGTGAGAAAACACCTAGCTTACTGCTGTCAATCAGTTATGCATTACAGCAAGCAGTCAGCAAACAGAATCATTTGTTTCACAAGGTTATGTAAAACTGTGCATGTTTACACTGCACTTAGACCCAAATGAACCTGCACGATTAGAAGTGAGCCATTATATCCAAGCGCTAACATGACAGTCATGATTGCTGCCTTTAATAGAGTAATTTAAAATAATTGACACTTTACTTTAAGGCCACCTCCCGATTAATAGACTTTGATTGGGCTTTTAAAACACTGTACATTATTTTACATAGCACACTGTACGGTTTAGAGCACCTGCCAAATATTATCCAAATCTAAACTAAGATGAAGACATCTTATTTCCTCCTTAACAGGGTTGGTTCACACAAATTGCTAAAGAAAAAAAACATATCACTTAGCTCTAATGGTATCTAGACATGCAGGTAGTTTTATGTGCCATCCATAGACTTCACTTTTCACTGGAACTGTTTTCTACCAGAGAAATATTTTCTACTGTAGAAAGGTACATTCACAAAGAGTTGACTGAGGCTGCTGTTGTGCTGAAGGGGTTAATAGTCTCAGTTATTACAATAATGCGAACATCTCAGACTGAGGCATCTGAACCACAGCTGGTCAGATAGGCTGCGGGTCATCTGAGGGCCAACGGAGGCTCTGCTGATCAAGGCCTCTGCTCTTGACAGGGGGATGAATGATGACTGCAGAGTAAATGCCAAAACTATAAATTTTATCCCACAGTGACCCAAAGCTCCTCTAAGGTTTATTTACATTTTCACATAGCATCTACCCTCCAACGTCAATGCCAAAGTATCTCAAGGTAGGGTGAATTAGTGATTGCAGCGCGTGCGCTCTAAAACACACATTGCCAGGAAAGTATATTTCACTCCAACATGTCTGTTGTGAGCACTGTGAGGAGCACACTGAAAGGATCTTTCATTAACTTGTCTTTTCTTGTTACTCACTCTGGATCCTGCTTTCTACTTGATCCAGAAGAGCTGAGTAGAAATGGGTGCAGTGTCAAAACCTCTCTTCAAATACACCGTTGTCCCGTCAATTATGAATGTTAATGAGCAAATTTTGATTTCATTTTTATTTTTTAAATCTGAAGCCAGACACATTTTTACATGTGGAAAATAAATAAATAAGCTCAGCACCCCGTGGTTAACTTTCCAACGAGCTTCGCAGAGAGCTCTGTTTGATGTGGATGCTTAGAGTCAACTGTGTTTGGACAGTCATGGGGTAGAGCTGCCAGGCTTTTAACTGCTCCAGAGAACACAACCCACCACAGAGAAGCACATAGGAGTCCCTCTGTCCTGAGGCTGGACACTAACTATCAACTGAGAGAATGAGAGAGAGAACCACAGAGGGATTTATTCCTGCACAGGCCTGGAGGCTAACATAGCAGAGCTGCTAAAACAGTGAAACTGCCCTGAAGACGTTTGTGGCGGATTCTCAAAAAGCAATTCATTAGGTCTGCTCTGCAAAGCTGCAAGAGATGAATATTACATCTTTTATTCAAAACGTTTCATTTCCCAACACTTGTCAACTGCAGGTGAAGTGATGCGGGCAACAAAAGCAGATGTTGTGAACTAAAAAATGATTTCAACTCACTTCTGTCAAAGCAGGGAAATGTATACTAAGATATATATTCAGAGGGGGTGGAAAAAAGTCATTGCTCCTGTTTTGTGGTGTGGGAGGCATGCGATGCCTAATTTGAGAGAACGAACGTGCTTAAGTTATTACTGCAGGAAGTCAATCTGTCAAAGGCGGGCTGTTTTGGCATGTTGCATACCGCTGCTGAGATCATAGAGTCAGATTCTGCTTGCAATTACTGCTGAAGGACCTTGGATGCAGGCAGGCGGCCATTAATCCTGCTTCTGGCCCTGGACACACTGACATGTCAAAATTCCCACTATCCTCCATGCCACAGCTTTGGGAAAAATGCACCACAGCAGCCAAACCACACCAATGGAGTAATTGATGCCATCATTAATGTAATTATGTTCACTTAAGTCAGCAGTGCTTCATGACTTACTTTGTACTATAATGTATGGAAGGTTAAGGGGTAGTGAAGAGCACTGAAATGTACTTTATTAACAGTTAAGTTACTGCAGCTGATGATGAAAAATGTGTGATGAAGTTTTCAAATCCTCTACTGAAAGTAATTTTGACCCTCATTTCTTGCATTCATGATACTGAATTCACCAATGGAACTGCTGTGATCACATTACAAAATTCTGCCTGATCAACAAATGTACAGCATTGTGCCAAATTATGAACATAAGGGAATGATGAATTATAGTCACAAAAACAGTCGATGCAGCATCTAGGATGTCCCAAAAAATGTCAACAAAAAGCCTAGTATGTCCGAATTTTTTATATTTCCTTGCCTGGTTTGACATAATATTGATGTTGACCAATAGGATGCCAGAGTGCTCTCTGGTGCATATATGTAAACACTGACACAAAAAGTCAAAGCTGCTCTGAACAGTGGCGAGAGCAGTGGCTCATCTCTGCCTCCTCCACAGACTGATTCAGGCAGGAAAACTTGCCATCAGTCATCAGCAACCGTTAACTGAAATCAAGAAAATGGTCACTGATAACTGACAGCAGGTTTTCCTGCCTGAATCAGCCTGTGGAGGAGGTGGAGATGAGCTGCTGCTCTCCTTGCTGTCTGAGACACTGAATGTAGCTCACCTCGGCCGAAATCCCACTGCAAAACAGCTTTGACTTTTTATGTCAGTGTTTACATTTGTGTGCCAGACAGCACTTCAGTTACAGTGATTGCGAAACTGCCCTCTATTAAAACATATCTTTGTATCTTCATTTGACAGTGTACACAATTCCCACTGCGCAACGTTCTGTTTACATACAACAAACCTGATAGCTTTATCAGGTTCTTGACATGTTAACACACATGTTATCACAAGTTCTCTTTGAAGGTGCTATACTATCCTCTTTGTGACAGCCAGGAACAGGTCTACAATCATTTTTTCTTTCTTTTCTTTTTGGAACACAGGACTGCCACTATCACACTTAGCATTTCTGTAGTCATGACTGACAGAATCTTGACCCTCCTCTCTGATGACCTATGGACTCATGCAAGGTCATGACCTATAATTGATTGGAGTCATACTTGTACTATTGCCAATCTCCCAACCAAGACATGGCAAATATTTATAGCACTATAATTGTGTCTGGTATGGTGATCACTGTCAAAAGAACAAAACATTGTTGTCTGATCCCAGAATAAAACAAAGAGACAATAAATATGAGCTGTCAAATATTTATGGGGATTATTTACAACACCTGAAATGACATAATAATATCACTAATCACACAGTAAAACTGTGCACACAACACTATAGTAAGGTAGTTTAAGAAAAAAAGGCCTGTACAATGTGATGGATGTTTAAAAATAGTTTGGGAAAAAAAACTGGCCTTTGTTTTTTCTTCCAAATATATTTGGTTAACCTTTGGCATTTCTGTACAATCTGTATAATCATTTGACTGTTTATACATTATTATTATTATTATCATTAGGGAGAAAGGAAATATCATCTAAAAAATATTATTTAGCTATTTAATTTTAAAAGTAAAAAGTGTCATTTAAGAAGTAGTATTGACAGTTAAATGAAAATTAAGGAAAAAGTACTATACATAAGTCACTTAATAGTAATTGTATTGACAAGTAAACTATATTTAACTGCTTTATATACTACTGGATAGGTTGATCTAACATAATACACCAAATAAAAAAATCTATGATGTATAATACCTATAAAATGTGCTACTAACTACATATATAAATATTGGAAGGTCAGAAAGAAATGTGAGATGTATAAAGTGTAAAATGAAAATCATAAAATAAAATACTGTACTAGTACCTCAAAATTGTATGCAAGTACAGTAGCTGAGTTATTATACTCACTTACTTTCCGGCACTGGAGCAGTAAGTTTATAGCACTGCTCAGTATATTCATGGTCCTTCCAGTTGACATCCACATACTCAACAACAATAGAGTCCCTTGCAAAACTCTATTCACTCTTTGTTCCTGTCACAAAACCGTCTTGTTTACCATACAAAGAATGTGGTTTCATCTGAGTGAAAGCAGCGCAGACAAGCTGAAAAAAAGAGCTTCAAAGGAAGAGATTCATCACCATGTGTCGCCCCTCCCACCCACGCTACACCTACACATTGCTGTGATCAGGTCATTTAGCTGTTTAATGTGGTATGACATTTTATCCCCACCTTAAGTATCTTGAAGCAGTGTGTTATGAACAGTGTAATTTGAGTGTCAGCAAAAGCCTCAAGAGTTTCTTTAACCCCCTGGTTTAGTCTAAAAAAAAAAAAGGAAGTAAATGTTTCACACACGGGAAAATGTCAACTATGAAATTAGCTCTTAAGTTAATTTCACAAAAACAGAAACATATGGAGTTCACAATGACAAAAGAAAGCAGCATGGTGATGAATAACATAAATTAACCTGTAAAAATGCTGGCAAGTTTGAATTCACTTGACATTCCATGGACTGTGGCATTAAACATTTTGTCACGCATCCAAATATCTGCATAGAGGCTCATGTTATACCCAAGCATCTGTGTCCGATCTGAATAACTAGCATGACTCCCGTGCAGATGGTCACAGGATGTGACCACCTCGTATCGCCTGTTCCCATCCATCTACCAGTAAATAGCTCCTTTGACACCCTGTTCTCGCTTTTTTGTGTCTCACATGATTGCCGCCATTTTGGAAATAACACTGGGAAAAAGCAGAGCATTTCTTTAAGCGTTCTTTTTTTCTTGAATGTTGCAAAACATCACACCACACGCACGGTACATCCCACAAGAACTTTTGACCCATTTGCGGCAGACCGTGAGTCATGAGTTAGTTCTCTTGATATCACTCCTTTGAAATCTTAATGTCCAACTGCCCTTCTTCATGGCCCCTGCTACAGCTAAATCAGATTTATAACTACTGTCAAAGGCAGGGATGACAGATAAATTAATCTTCCCTTCACAAGTTTACATCTCGGGCATCTGGACTGCTGATCTTGCCCTAACAAACGCAGAGGTCTCGGTGAGCTGTCTTTTAATGTTGATGTGTTCATGGCTGGAGATAAATGGCTCTGTCATATGAATCTATTTATACAGTCGTTATATGGCAGTGCCACCAGATCCAGGACATTGCACTTCCACGAGACAAGCAACAGCATCTGTTAGTCGAAGTCAGCAGCAGATGACACTTCTTTGGATTTGGAGCACTGTTAAATGCAATATGTGTCAGTTACTGTGTGGTTAAAAAAACACCTGGAGGAAAAAAATAATAATAAACACATTTTCTTTCCTTCAATAAACTGTTTACATACTAGAAAGCACTACTAGAATGCACAATTCTCTCTTCTATTAAAGTAAATGTTTTGATTTTTTTTTTTAATTGCCATCTGGATACAAAACCAAATCAATATACACAGTGACAGAAATTCAAGCTGATTGGCAAATGACAAACACGATTTTACATACTGTACATACTGTCTGGGAATGTAAGGACTTTGTAAAAGGTTAACATGTGCAAAACTTATTTTAGATCTGTGGCCACCATTTAAATATAGACATCTAAATACTTGCTGAAGCAACATGTGATTGCAGTTGTAAATTGTGCTGATTGCATTAATTATGTCATCTATGTCAAATTGGCCATACATAATAAGATACTGACAAACAGTGAATGTAAAAAATATAATAATATCTTATGTAACATATTTAGTTAAAATATGTGAGACAAACAGTGCTATGAAAAAGTATTTGCCTCCTTATGGATTACCTTTTTTTTTTTTGCACATTTGGCATACTTAAATATTCCAGATCACCATCTCTAATTCTTTGGGATTTCAACGGACCTCTGTGAGAGCCATTATACACAAAGTGGCGAACCTTCCCAGGAGTGAGTGGCCTACCAAAATTACTCCAAGAGTGCATAGATGCCTCATCCAGGAGGTCACAAAAGAACCCAGAAAAACATCTAAAAGAACTACATGCCTCACTTCCCTCAGTTAAGGTCAGTGTTCATGATTCTACCATAAGAAAGAGACTGGGCAAAAGTGGCATCCATGGTAGAGTTCCAAGGCGAAAACCACTGGTGTTCAAAAAGAAGACAAAGGCTCATCACACATTCTCCAAAAAAAACACCTGGATGATCCCCAAGACTTCTGGGAAAATATTCTATGGACTGAGTAGACAAAAGTGAAAATCCTCCAATGTGGCTGAATTAAAACAGTTCTGCAAAGAAGAGTGGGCCAAAATTCCTCCACAGTGATGTGAAAGAGCCGATGTGCTAGTTATCACAAACCGGTTATTAAGTTAAGGGGGAAATCAGTTTTTCACATTGGTGATATAGGTTTTGAATAATTCTTTACTTTCAATAAATGGAATCATCATTTAAAAGCTGCATTTTATGTTCACTCTCATTGTCTTTTTCTTAAATTAAAGTCTTTGATGATCTGAAACATAAGTGTGACAAAAAAGCAAAAACAGAAGAAATGTAGATAGAAAATAAATGCAAAAACGTCTGTCTTGGTTGGTTGGTTGGTCTTTCCTCTACTTATAGATTTACTTTTAACCAAGGAAGTCAAAATTATTTAAAAGATACAACTATATCTATTGTTACTGTGTCTTATATATTGTTGCCATCAAATCCCATGATGGGACCAAAACCAACAATGCAACAATGAGCCTTTCTTGCAACATTTTATGACTTCCCTAGTTTGTCTGTGGCATCTCTGACATTTTACATATGACTCAGGAATTAGTTAGACAGCTGGGCTCTGTGGTTTTTAGTGGTTTTGAACTCATCACTGGTTTTGCTCTTTTCAATGGAATTTATTGACAAGAAGAAAAATAAAAGTCACTTCTTCTTATCGCTTTTTAAGATATTGCTGGATATCCACACACATACACATTCAAAGCTCACATACGTGTTGATGAACATATTGAAGAGTTTGGTAAAGAATAGCAGAACAGACTTGTTAAAAAAAAAAAAAAACAGCTGATGGACAGGACCACCAGCACTGCAGAACTCAAGCTTGTCATTGTCGGCCCACCCTCCTCAGTACCTACCACACCTCCTCACCCCATCACATGAATCACAGCCACCACCCTCTACTGCCTTTGCAACAAAAGATGCTTTGAGGTCATGCTCTTCTTCTTTGTGCCCACCGCAGCGCATGAACAGAGAGAGAACAGAACCACTTTGGGCAAGGATGACTTAAGAGGAACTTATAAAGAAAATATGTCCATCACAAGAGAAAACACATGCCATGATTGAAGAGCTGCTGTGGTGATGTTTAAATAAACTGGCTTTTTAAAAAGGTGTAATATTCCTAGTAACTCTTCCTGGTCTTGGCTTTGACTCTCCTCATCAAACTGGGTAACGGTCTTCATTGATGATAATATGCCTGAGCTTTAAGCTGCACCCCCTTTTTATATTCATCACCCCCAAAATCCTCTGTGGGGGTTTAAAACTTCAAACACTACCTCATGAAAAA
>JANJYQ010102622.1:0-11544 GCA_024605255.1 Rastrelliger kanagurta | reverse complement strand
CTGAGGAGATCAGAAACGACAGACAAACTTCCTTTCCTTGGTAGAGAGAAAACACACACACACACCTTGCATGGGTCAAAGCTAAGGTCAAAGAGGCCAGAAAAGTAGAATGAGTTAGGAAATATGCAAGTAATGCTGCTGACAGACAGTAGATGAGAAAACATGGCAGCGTGAGTACCGCCAATATTTATAGAGACAGATGTGAAGAAGTTAGACGACTGAACATCCATACTGACAAACAACACACAGCTCTTGTGTTCGAGGATGCTGACAGATTGAATTAGAGAAAGGTGGTTATTTCATTAGACACATTATGTAGATTAAGTACAGAAAATTAGAGCAGGTGTGCTGAAAACAGCTTCTAGTCCAGTTATGAAATCTAAAACTGTCACATATGATTTACATACGATTACTTATGAATCAGCTTGAGAGGTGTAAGCAGTTATGAATTTTAAATATTTTAACACTTTTTAAAAAACTGCCTGAGTATAATCATGTGATGTGGAAATGAAAATTATAAAAGACTAAATGTTTTGATGACCTTGTGTAGGTTATTGACTTGAAAGGAAAAATCCAGCTTATTATAACGGTGTGTTTTGCAGCCATCACTTCTAATAACTAAATACTGGAAACACAGTAACATCTAAAGTAAACATTCTCTAATGATCCTGTAATGACCCTTCACTCTTGTTCATACAACTATGGCAAGTATAGTAGGTCAAAGGTGCATCAGGTAGTCGCTCAGTAAAACTATGATACTGTAGTATGTTCACAACAACACACAGTTTGGCTTGTCACTGTAATAATATGTTGCATTGTTTCAGTGTTCCTCAAATATATACATTGTGAGTGTGATGTTATTATTGATAGAAATACAGTACATTTAAGTTAAAATAATGCACTGGCATCAGTGTAATTCCATGTAAATTAAATAAACTCTTGATTTAACTCAGTATAATTGCATTGTGGTAAAAAACACCCTTTTTCTAGAACGAACCTGGATATTGACTGAGGCATCTTGCCAGCTGCAGCTTTGTCTTTGTCGCTCCAGTCTTTGTTGCAGAGAGGGTCAGACAGTGGATCACTCGTCTGGGGTTTGGAGTCCGTTCCCATCCCCAATTCATCGCCCCTGGCTAACCCATCCACAGCCACCTCGCCGCCTTCATCTGAACTACACCTCCCAGAGTTCTTAGCTGAAGTCCTCTCCTCCAATGAGGCTTTATGATTTGAGTCAGGACGCATGGTGGAAGTGGAGGTGGGGATGAGGGGAGCGGGACCCTGCGTGGATCTGCTCTCTGAGCCTTCTCCACACAGCAGCTGGTCAACGGTACAGGCTCCACCCCCACCTTCACCGCCCTTCTCGCTTTTTTCTGCCCCCTCTCCAACGTCGCTCCCAGGTTCTAGAGTTCCTCTGCTTTCAGAGGGGGAGAGCTCTGACCCCAGAGGAGATCTTGAACCCTCTGGCTGGGTGACAGGCTTCAGGAGCAGGGACACCTCCGCGCTTTTCAGCAGGAGTCCCAGGCAGACAGTGAAGGGCTGGTGGTCTGCAGGATGCTGGGAGGGATCCTTACGGTCTCTCTTGGAGCCCATCACCTCCAGGTCTTGCTGTAAGGTTTGCTGCAGGGCTTTGATGCTGCGCTGGAGATGCATCAGAAACACATACTGCCGGTGGCTCACCTAGACAGAGACACAAAGGAAACACACTGGTTATTAGACAGTGTACTGATCATATGTTTTATGACAGATGAGCTGTGACTAAACAAGCGTTACAAATAAATCAAGAGTAAATTTTGTGGTTTTGAAAATACAAATCAGTAAAAACACACCTGAGCACTTAAATGCTTCTGGACATGCACCAACACATGAATGTCAGCATCTTTACTTGATGATGCCAAAGATGAGGGAGAGGAGGAAGGCAAATTGTCTAATGAGAGGGGTTTATGGAGTCCGTTACTGGGTGGCAGTGCTGTGTTGTTGCTTTGAGATGACGCAGGCGCACTGTCAGTGCTGTAATACTCCTTTAGCAAGCGTTTCCTCTGCAGGCGTCCCACAGCCTCAACAGACGTGCTTCTGCATAGACCTAACCCAGCATCGTCTCTCAGCTTCTTCTGATGCTGGAGAAGCTTCGCTGGCTGACATGCCCACACAGTGAGAGGGAAGGAGTCCACAAAGGGCTGCGGCCGCCCTTTGCCTCCACGGGTGCCCTCATAGTCCACCCAGAACTGTGCAAAGTGCAACGCCCAGAAGTCGGTGGCGGCTGGCATCTTCAGGGCGCTCGCCCCCATCGTCGGTACCACCAGGCCTCGGTAGATGTCGTGCAACCTGGTGTCCTGTTCGTGAGCGTGATGCTGGAAGACGGGGTGGAGGAGGGGTGAGGAAGAGGAGGAACGAGGGAATGAGACAAAAGAGGAAGCGAAGAAGGGCTCCTCCTGGAATGACTGCAAAAGGGCCTCAAGGTGGGAGCGGGTGCAGTTGGCCGGGTGCCGGGTGTTAGTGGCCACCATTTCTGAGGTCTGCACTGAGATGGAGCGAGGCAAGTCAGGGGGACATGAGGGATCCCGGTCGGTGGGAATCACCAACTAAAAGAAACCAAATTCATGGAGAGGAGAAAGGGAAATAGGAATAAATACCAGGAAATGCATTCCATGTTTTAATCCTGAAGTAAACTTTCTGTATTCCTCTTTACCTTGAGCATGAGGCCGTCGACCTTGATGTCAACATGTTCATCTGGCTTCTGCGAGTCATTGAGCTTGTAGATCTCCATGAACTGCTCCAGACTTTGCCTGAGGTCGAGGGCGAAAAGATTGATCCACACCAGACTTCGAGGATCCAGAACCAACTGCAGGGCATTGAGCTGGGCATACAGGTTGGGACACGGAACTGGAGAAGCAGGAGGAAGGGAGGGAAGTGTTAAACATCCTTAAGACACAATAAGAAGGAACAAAATTGCAGAGAATGTAAACAGAGAGTAAAATGTAAACATAAAATCTATGGTTTACTGCTGTTGATGTCAGCAGTCAAGGCTAAGGAGGTTAGAAATGGCTGTATGTTTAGTAATTGCATCACATACAGTATGTACCGTTACTAATTAACATTTTTTTTCTTGTCTCGGCCATGAACTCATTAGTCAGAGAAGAAAAGAAAAACTCTAGCTGTTCACACAGTGTTTCCTAATGGAGTAAATTTGTGAGAAATCCATAGGATGAATTAATTGGGTGATCCCTCATTTAGAGCAGTGGGTGTGTTTCAGAAAAATCAATGTCCTATCAGCAGCACAGCAGCCGGTGACTTCCCCACAGCTGAATAAATGGGCTGAATACAGCACCAACAGGAGGTGAAAGATATTAAGTTGCTGCCAAAAACAGTTAAGGCTGGGGTACTACTGCAATTATACAGCTCATGATCTACTAATGAAGATTAAGATTTTACTTTCTTGAGTATACAGCAAATGCATCCTTTCTTACTGGGGTAGTCTTTCCCATCAGGAAAGTAGTACTCTGTGAACTCCACATGGATGGCGGGCATCTCTGGGGGAAGATACAAGGACTTCTTATTGCAGGAGATCATGGCCTTTGGACTGGAGCGACGCTGGTCTGCTGTTGACACCTGCAACACACAACACAACACAAAGGATCACTCTCAAGTTGGTAGTGGAGATGCACGTAGTCTCACTGTGCTCCCAAATGATGATTGTGAATGGGGGGTGTTTGTAATGACCTGGTAGATGCTGAAATCAGCCATCCTGAGAACAACGGAGCTGGACATGAGCTGAGTCTTGGGGCTTTGAGGAGGTGGACTGAAGGAAGTGCTAGAAGAGGTGCTTATCTTACCTGCAGAGAAAGACAGACAGATGGACGAGTAGAGAAAGAGGAATAAAAATGAAAACAGAGCAACAAAGAGGGAGACAAAGATCACTCAGCTCTCCACTGAGAGATCCCTGTGCCTTACAAAAGGTGTGTATCACCGCACCAAGCCGTGCGCACACACACCGTGGTACCTGGCTCTAAGCACCAGCAGCACTGGGCCGGAGGTTGTGTTTGTAGGCTCCACTCTATGAGTTCTCCATCTGCCTCACTAAGCCTTACTCCTCCTCCTGCTCTCTCCTGACCTCCTAGAGGTCCATACACATCGTCCCTAAGGGACACTGGAGGACAGAAAATCCATAGTGACGACGTAAAAGTTGGAGTGGTGCTGTGTGTGCCAGGAGATACATGAAAAACATTACTAACTATAATTATACATCTAAATGTGTGTGTTTACCGTGTTGTGGTGAACCTTGTCCAGGAGCCGGGCCCTGCTGGTCTCGAACTGCGGTCTTTAACATCTCCATGTTGGATTTGAACTCATCAAGCAGGCTCCGTGCCCAGCCCTCTCTGGCTTTGGTGGCCTCGCTGTAGTGCATCCAGTGAGCACAGCTGTCACCTGGAGAGATTGGAAAGCAGGAAAATTGTCACAGGTGTGATCAGGAATGTTAGGACAACAAAAAAGGAGGACATGTTTTCAAGGATAAAAGGAGGAGTAAAAAAATACTAAATTGAATAAACATAAAGTGAAAGGATTTCTGCATTTTTGTGAGTTTACAGTGAAGGATGCAGAAAGATGGGGAAGTAACAGTGGAGTCATGGTGAGGTAATATTGACATCACTGCAGAATTCACACCTGCTCTGTGGAAGGGGTAGTAGTCCAAAGTGATGGAGCTGAAGGACAGCTGCATGGCTCCACCTGTTATCCTCTTATTGATCACTGCACAGTGGAAAAACAAACAGTCAATGATAGCCTCAAGTCAAAGCTGTGTAGTCAAATATCCATAAACCATATCCTGTGTGTCTGAAAGCATGTGCGCTACCTTTGTCTGTAGCATGGATGTCGTCGCAGATGTGCAGGTCGAGGTGTGTGATCTGGAGGTGGTGGGAAGTCTCACACACGTCGTAGGCGCTGAACAGCTTTGCCATTGTCGCGCTCTGGTCAGCAGCTGTGGATGCCTGTTGGGTACGTACTTGCTGGGCTGATGGTGGTGTTGAGGACACCTGGAACAAGCACACAAGACACGTGCATGAAAAAGATGCTCACACTAGAGTGTTTTGGTGCTTTATATGCTGTTGCTGTATTTGGAATTAGTAATACTGTTACTAACAGTGATGTCTAAGTGTTAAGGGTTTTTTTGTTTGTTTTATTTAACAGTCAAAGGAATTTGATCAAAACTGAATCATGCAGTGTTCAGTTCATGCAGCAGATGGCGGTATTAGACCAAATGACTAAAATGACTAAAATCACATTGGCTGCTGTACAGAAAGTCTGGCAAAACGTGAATGAGTGTGAATTAGTGTAGGCGATTAATGCATGTATATTTTGTGTGTGTGTGTGTGTGTGTGTGTTTAAGGGGCCAAAAATAGGACACAAATTGTGAGAGACAGATGCTGTGGGCAGTTAGACGCCATATGGCTTCAGGGAAATGATACCAAGAAGTGCCAGTCATGATCTCAATGGACACAGGGACAAATTATCAGACCATGACATGGCTCATACCCACAGGGTGGAATTAGAGCATAAATGGGGGGGAGGTGGGAATGTTAAAAATGTGAAAAAGAAAAAGGGATACACAACAAACTGTGAGAAATCAACATTTATAACAACCAAAAAAGAAGTTATAGTATGAGGAAAAAATGTGTGGCTCTATGTGTGTGACTCGTGTTATATTATGTGCACCTGGTCCTCTGTGGCCATGCTCTTCCTCTGCTGTGCTGACTTTTCCATGGCTTCGCTGAGGGACTTGGCATACTGCACCATGGCTTTGAGCTGGGAATCGGTCAGTACCCACAGCAGGTCATCAAGGACCAGAATCAGCTTGGAGGCCACCACGTTACAGTCCTTAATCTGCATTGGGTAGAGCCAGCAGTAAAACATGCATTATGCAGGTGCAGGTAGCCTGAGAGCTTAATGTAATGTGACACTTGAAGAGAAATTCTCATGTTGTGAGGTCCTTTTTTTAAAAAAAAAAAAAAAAAAAAAACAATTAATGAAATTCACTGCTACTTTGTTGAACTATTTTTACTTATTATAGTGAAATACAAATAGTCTCTTCTTTTTTTATTTCAACTGCAGTGACAGCACATTTAGAGGAGAATAAGTTTGTGTCTTACGATAAATGCTTCAATCAGCAATTTTGCAAAAGCCGAAAGAAACAAAAGGAGGCTAATTAATCTCACAAACCAGACAGAGAAGTCTTTTGTGCACTTCATACTACATTATACAACATCTTCTACACAAGCTTTTATGGCCATTCTGTTTGCTTATACCCTGCAGGCTGTGACATCTTACAGAGATTATTCTTCACAACTGGTAGAGAGAGGGTAACAACCAGCAGCAAACGTCCCTTTCCAGAATCAGCTTCAACCACTCAGGTACCAAGGCGCTCCAATAAGCTTTTTAGACAAAATGAAATAGCTGTTATTTATGCACTAAAATGTTTTATTTTTTGTTTCTTTTGTTACTCTATATTTTATGTCTGAATTTCGAATGGTGAGCTATTTTTAAGATCTGTTACAACTGAATCTGAACTAAATATGAAAGTTGGCAATGTATTGGTCACCTATTTGTCATATTTTATATACCTCACTATCGTTCATAATTCACGAAATGTCAGTTTAGTGTTAGTGCAATTATCTGTTGTGATAACGACCTCACACTCCTCACACATACTGCCAAGGTTGTGTTGTCACCGCCGGTATGATCCTCAGGTCTGGATGATTTTCTGAAACCCATCTTTGCTAACCAAGTACAGGGGCATCATGTCTGTTTACCAAGCAGTATGTCACAGACTCAGTTTGTGTTTTGTTTTGTTTATATGCTGGCCTTAAGTTGTCTCTATTAGTTAGCTCTGGCTGGTAGGTACAGGCTGACATCTCAATTGTGATTAGATTAATTGTGCAGCACTAAATATATATCACTGCTTTAATTGGTCCTGCAGGCTGTAACATCCTAGGGAAAGTTTATTCTTCACAACAGGGTGACAGAGAGAGGAGAGCGACCTGCAGCAAAGGTCCCTTGCCAGACCAGGGATGGTGTCTTTATGTGGTACGGGCATCAACCACTCACCACTAAAGTTATTTATGCTCTGTACTTTTCATTCTGTTTTTAGGAGGATGTATTTTATATCCACGTCTGAGATCTGCTATAATTGAATCAGAATTAGACATGAAAGTTGAGAACTTATTGTTTCTGGAAGAGTTGGGATGTCTGTAACAGTCATGATTATCTTACAAGCATAAAATTCCCATATGGCATCCAGAGATGTGTCAGTGTACATAGCACTCTCAGGATGTAAAACAAACAGGGCTATGTTCCAGTCATCCCAACTCTCCCGGAACTCGCTGATGCTGGCAACAATCTCCCGGAATCTAGATAGGGAGTGAGAGAGTGTGTGTTTGTGTGGGACTGTCCTTGCGGTGTGTGATATTGTTCGTAATTCCTAAATGTCACGCAACCCCAGGTACTCTAAGCATATATATTTGGGCTGCACAATTTGGTGAAAATGTCATATTGTGAACATTGTTGTAAATATTGCGATGATTGTAACAAGATTAACAAAATGGTATGATGCAAATTTTGCACACTGTGTCTTAAATATGACCATGTTACCATAACTGTACTCCTTTTTCATATTTCTAATACCTTGCTACGGTTCATAGTTCATGAAATGTCAAACAAACCCCAGGTGTTTGAAGCACATATATCAATGTTTAAGTTGGCCCTGCAGGCTGTGACATCTTACAGAGAGATTATTCTTCACGACTGTTGAGAGGGCATTGCCCAGAGCAGCTTGGTTTTAGTTTAAAACAGCTCCAGTTTGTCTATTAAAATTCATAAGGTGAATGTGTGATTATCTTTAAAAGATGCAGTCACACGTAACTAACCCGTCTTTTGAGAGTGACTCGTATCTTGGACTGGTTGGTGATTAGGCGGATGGGGGCGCTCAACATCTCGTGCTCTGCGCTTTGAATAGCATCAGCCTCGATGCGGATCATCTGCCAACTGATCTCCTTAAAAGTCAGGATCTAGATCATCATAATCAGAGCGGCATGTTAGAAAAATTTGTGCGAGAAACACATGGTGTACATTTAAAGTTGTACAGTCTCTACTATGATGTAAAAAAAACAACAAAAAAAAACAAAAACTGACCTCTCCCCTCTGAGGGTCCTGGATGCGAGTGAACCGCAGGTCACTGATGCTCCAGCTGGTGTTGACGCTATACACCTGCAGCTGGGAGAGCTCAAAGGAGGCGTTAAAGGCCTTGGCACTGATCCTGATCACTATGGAGTTTATGGACAGGGACATCCCCTCCACCACCTTCTCAGCAAAGCCATATTCACTGTAAGAGATGCAAACAAGCAGGTGTGGGTAGAGAGAAATAAACAAGGTGATAAGAAGTGGTTACCAGATGAGTGCAATATAATATTACTAGTATTATTACTAGTATTATTACTAGAATTATTACCCGTTCACATACTTCAAATGTGACACTGAACCCAAAATGGCATTGATGGGTTAAGTCAAATTTTGTTAGTCCCAGATCATGTACCTCAGATTACCTAATGTAAACTCTTATGAAATACAGCTGTGCCAAATTAAAAACACATGTTAAAAAGGTATGGTCAATGAATATTCACCACATACAATGGACAACTCAAGTGTCCGATTCCTGTTTGAGTAATTTCCAGCAGGCTGTGGTGATTTTGTAAATTCGCCCTTGTTGCATTTTTGACAGAGCAGGAAATAGATGAGTTATGGTTCTTATTCTTATGTAAAAGTGTACGACTTTGCCTTACAGTGACAAACAACTTAAATCTATTGAAACTTAGATATGGTTCCTGATAATAATATTACAATTTACTTGCAAGTTATGGCTCAGTTAAAGGTTCGATTGTATTGCACTTGTGTGGTGAAAATATTTCAGTATTGACAAAAACATAAGTCTTTTCAACCAAAATACTTGGAGAAGCAGATGAAGGAGTTACAATAAACATAAAAGAAGCAGCTCCAGCGCTCACCTTTGTCCTGATGCGGTTGCTATTGGAGATGGGCCATTGGGGGGACGAGGCTCATCACAAGTACTCATCTCCATTTCTACTTTATCCAGAGTCTGAAACAGTTAGCAAGTCATAGTTATCAGGAGGAGAAATGTTTATAGCTTTTAATTCTTATCTTTGTAAAAAAAAAAAAAAACACAGGGAAATATCTTCAGGCTTCTGTAGTTGTGGTCTTTCTTAGTGTTTATTTTCACTTTAAGCGGCTCTGAGCACCATCAGTAAGTAACATAAAATGAAAGCTTTGCAGTATAACTCAACAGATCAGAGAAACTCAGCATCATCACAGATGATTCTTCTCACCTCCTGCACAAGTCCTTTCAGTTACTACCATCAGGCTGACATTATAAATAAAATATTTTATATCTGAGTTTAAAAGGTGATCCCAATCTCATCCCAATCACTGACCTGTCTGACCAGGTAAAATTATTATTAATATATTGTACAATGATATATCTATGTACATACCACCTTCACGATAAAACAAGCATGACTGTTACAGATATCCCACCTCTCTCAGAAGTTCTGGGAGCCTCCTGTATATTGACACTGGCATATTAAAAGTGATGTATCAGTGGAGATACCGTCTATGTATGACTATGTAACCTTAAATGAAACTCCTTTTTGAGCATTTGTTTTAAATGCCTTGCTATTGTTCATTGTGGCTGAACTGTCATGCCACTCCAGGTGCAGGACATATAAAGACTGAGGTCTGTCAACCACACACACCACTCAGGTTTCGTGGAGACGAGCATTCAAGATGGAACGTGTGTACTTCCTGCTGTTGTTGGTTTCCAGCACCCTGTGTACTGGGAATTGCAGCCAAACGGGGACTGGGGCGAGCCTGGCCGTCTGTCAACCTGACACCTGCACCCTGATCAGCGAGGTGGCTACTATGAGGGAGAAGCTGGCAGCCATGATGCAAACACAAAGCAAGGTGGAAGAAAACCTAAGTGCCATGAGGAAGGATATCACAAGCATCACATCTGCAAGGGCAGCAAAGGTGGCGTTCACAGCTGTTTTAGGACACTCACTGGGTCCGTTTGGACAACACACACCAGTGAAATATCCAAATATCCTTTCCAACATCGGCAACAGCTACAACTCTGCTACTGGCATCTTCACTGCCACGGTCCCAGGGGTGTACTACTTCAGATACACAATGTACAACAACAATGCGGGACATCCCAACTCAGTCTTGTCGCTTATGATGAACAACAAGAAGTTGGTGTCGACCTGGGACACTACGGGAAATGACCTCAATGACGGTGCAAGCAATGCAGCAGTGGTGGAGCTGAAGGTTGGAGACAGTGTGTATGTGAGTCTCTGGGCAACACGCATCCTCTATGATGACAGCAATCACTACAACACGTTCAGTGGTTTCCTGCTCTTCTCCACATAATAATAAATTTATCATGCAGTAGTACAGGTGATCCTTTGTTACAATGTAAAACCAAATCAACTGTTTTACTTTGATGTTAATTTTGTGGAACCTGTTAAAATATACGTGTTCAAATCATGCCTGATGATTAAATGCAGATATAAAGACATCAGTGAACTTATTTGATTATTTAAGCTACAGAAGTAGAGGTGAAACTTACCAAAGAGATTGGGTGAGTCTTCAACTTTGTCCATGGTATCTGTCAATGAAAACAAAACAGAGGCTCAAGCTTTTTAATTACACAGTACTCTAGTCCATGCTCAAACTTTTGGCATTTTGGTCCTAAAAGATAAACTGAATTACCAGTCAATGGGAAATCACATTAAATGCAGCTACAAATAACTGGAATTAAATCGAGCCAAAATCAGCAGGCAAGGTCGCTACGGAGATGCAGAAAAAGAAATCAATGAGTCTAGACTCGCTGGCAGTTTTTTTTTTTTTTTTTTTAAATCCATTCATATCCAGAGCTCCATTAATCCTGAACATGCAGCCTCTTGATTCAAGCCTGTGTCAAATTAAGTCACATTTACGTGAAAAAAAAGAGATTAAATGTCTGCTCATTTGAATCATTATATTTTTTGCACAGAGGGACTCGTTCTTTGAGACGTCATAAATCAACTTGGTAGTCAGTGCTTAGGATTAGCAGCTCTAATTGAATTAGACACATTTCATTTGCCTTGCCTCTGTCATAAAATACTAAAAAGGTGCCAGTAGGGGGCGTCTGTGACTTAAAGCCAACAAAGCAGAAACATTTACTATAGTTTACATCAGCAAATGCCATGTATGAGTGTTTGTATAGCTTGATATGTACTCAAGACAGCTAAATATATGACTATAGGGTTAATTATGCAGTCTTTTCTCAACCAAGTCAATCAGTAATCAGTAATCAATCAGTTCAGCTCTTCTGTTACAGGAAGACACAAAGATATGAGTTTCTGAAAAGAAAGGAAGTGAGATATGCATCACTGTTCTCCCCCTTTTAAACCACTTTAAACAGCAAACAATGAAACTGACAATAAA
>JANJYQ010102279.1:8741-22453 GCA_024605255.1 Rastrelliger kanagurta | reverse complement strand
TGTGTGTGTGTGTGTGTGTGTGTGTGTGTGTGTACACCTGATGTATCTAATTCCTCTCTGTCATAGAGCTCCATTGTTAACCCAAACCTTTAAACACACATAAATGAGTTATATTGTTTCACTGGGTGACATGTTCCTAAAATAAGATGAGCACACACGCTGTAGTTTATTTTGAAGCAAAGCCACAATGCCAACACTGTCCTACTGCCAGAAATACTCAGTATAGCACCAAGTGTGTATTAATAGATGTTATATTTTCTTCTGTTTGAGCCACATTTGCTTAACATTACAGTGACCAGCTGTTGTAGGAAGTTAATGAATCTATTTTTTTACAAGTTAAACTACAGTGTGTATATTTTTTGCCTTTAAAAAAAAAGATTGAAGTTTTTATTAGAAAGGAGTGGCCTTGGAGCTGAGAGCCACATACGGGATGGGCAAATCTGAACAAGCAAGTACTGAGACTGACTGACACATTGTTGATTTTAATGTTGGATCTGTTGGTAGAAAGAAATATTAAAGCTATGAACAGTTAGTCTTATTCTTGATATTCTATTATAGACTAAAACAATATTGTTTTCTCAATTTGTTATAGTACTAGTGGGTTTTTGCTCAAGCACGGAGCAACTCTTGTGAGTGATGTCCGTACTCTCCACTTAATTGATTAGATGGCTCTGTTCTGATTGGCTTCCTCTGTCTAGTGTCAGTAACAAGGAATGTTGTATTTTTTTATTCCACAATTTAAAAAAGTATTTGCTTTATATTATGATATTTGGTGGTTGTTAAAACATCACTAGATTTCAGCAAGATTTCAGCCTGCAGCTAGTCGTCTAAAAAGTTAGTTCAACAAGTTTGTCCAATCAAAATAGACAACTGCTTACATATTACGGGGATGAGCTGACTGATAGCCAAAAGTCTGGCTATTTAAGATTAGCATGTTGCTTTAAACACCAAACACAGAGGATGTTTAAGTCTTAACTTTAATCCCTGGAGTCAGTGGTTGACCAGGAAAACAAATACAATCTGCCAATAATCCAAACCCATAAAACCTAACCTCAATCTCAAGTCTTCACTTTGGAGGAGTTTAATCTATATTTTTGGTCTTGTTTGNNNACACACACACACACACACACACACACACACACACACACACACACACACACACACTGCAATAAAAATACTGTAGTCATTGTGAATATTCAAAGCAGCAGAAAAACAAGGACATTAAGAGTTGTGGGAATAACAAAGTTATGTAACACAGTAAAAGAAGTGCAGGCTGGAGTGGAGGGAGGTTTGGTCGCTGCATAAAGACAAGAGCGAGTGCATAACGCAAAAAAAAAAAAAAATAGAAAGGCGAGGGTTGTAAAGTGTGAGTCAGGGTCAGAGGTGGAAGACTGCTGGACTGAGACTCTGGGGTATAAACAGTCTCACTGGTCAACATTCACATGGTAACCTCTCAGGGTCAGGAGCCATAAGGGAGCAGTAGATGGAGAATTACACCGACCTGTGAAGTGTTGAGATATAACCTGAGAAAGACGATTTTACAAAACACAAAATGAAATTGAATGTTTGAGCTTAATTTGAGAATATTTTCACGTTCATGGTCTGAAAGTGTAAAGTTTGTCTTATATAGTTTTTCTTTCAGTCCTGTCCAAAATTAAAACCACATTGCCAGTTGTGAGCATGTATAATAACAAACATGTGGTAGAAAAAAAAAAAAGAAAAAAAAAAGTTGCATAACAAAACAAACAAACATGATCCAAAGATGACTTCTGGTTATACCTTCTTTCTTTGCGGTTTCTTTTTATATGAAATGGACACCTCATCTGTGGTTTCCAAACAGTGTTGCTTTACTTCATTTAAAAGTATTCCTGCCCCAGAGTGTTTGAGATAGTTGTTTTGAAGCACATAGATACTGTTCTATCACATCCATGGTGTATCCATATTTTATATCATTTTTACAGTTTTTGATTCTTTTGTACGCATATTGAATCTTTTAAATACGCTCATTCTTGTACAGTTGCATGTATTATGTAAGTGGGTACTGCAGTTAAATATTTAGGTCAGATGTACCAAGGACATTCTTCAGATATGTAGGCATGATTGTGTCTGTGGAGCAAAAGAATTGTTCTGTGTAATAATTATGATGTTTGACCTGTAACTCATTTAAGAGAATACATTAAAAGCACTGCGGAAGCATTATTTACAGTAACATCAGAAGTTCATCATTTGGTTCTGTGAAACTAGCTTAAAAGCCAAATATGTTAATTCATCCTCACCACATTTTAGAGGCAAGCGACTTCTCCTCTGTGGTAAATCTGAGCAGACAGCACCAAGCCACACAGCCAAGGCCACATGATCCTTTCATTTTAATCAATTAAAGTATAGAGTCATTGTAAATCCGCATCTGAAACAACACACACATAATGACAGACAATTGTGCAAATTGGCTAATGGTGTCCATGTTTTCTGAAAATAGCTCATTTCTGTCTGGTATTTTAAAGGAGCAGTGTGTAAGATTTAGTGACATGTAGTGGTGAGATTGTAGTGGGACTGGGGAAAAGGATAGAAGTCCGATTAGATGCCATAATCGAATTTTTAGCATTACTCGATTAAGCTGTGCATGTAAACATACTGAGTGTTTGATTTGTCCGCTGTGGGCTACCATAGAAACATGGCAAGTTACTGAAAGAGAGCTTGCTCCTGATGTAGATGTAAAGAGTTCTTTCTAAGGTAATAAACATATGATTTTTATTTTCAGGTGATCACAAACTAATTTAAACATGCTTATGCATATTATATGTAGACCTGTCACAGCATTCACTGTATAGTCATGATGCAGCTAGTTATGCTATTGACTTAGAACGTATTTAGCAATGTCTTCTTAGGCCACCATTAAATTTGATGTTTTAGCAATGCTATAATGACCATTATAATTATTTCTCTTAATTACAATACAACCAGAAAAATACAGGAAAGGTGTATGCAGTATTAAAAATAACATAAAATATTACTTATTGCAATTATTATTTATTTCTGAGACAATATATCATCCAATAAAAGCAGTTGTCATGGCAGGTCGAGTTTTATTCCATTACGGCCAATTCTGTTTTTTTACTAAATGCCACTAAATTCTACACACTTCACCTTTCCACAAGATTCATTACATTTATATGAATTGAAGTAACTTTCCACTGTAAATTTGAGCATCATGTTTACAAGAAATCTGGTTTCTGTAACAAAAACTATTGCTTTGGGTTTCTAATCAGCTTTTTATAAGTGAGCATGTGCGAGACAAACACTTCAAACCAAGCATGTCATCATAATGTTTGGCTTGATTCTGTATCCTCTGCACTATGCACATGTGTCTGATAAATAACACGAGTAAACCACATTGTGTTTAAATCACACCATCACGGTTGTTAAATGTACCGATGTTGTTAATTAGACACATCTGGATGGTGGTTTTTCAGGACAACGGTGGAGGATGATCTGGATTTCACTCAGTTATGTGTTTCTGAGACACGGTATAGTAAATCTGTGAGGTGATTGGATCTGCTGATGAGGGTGCCACAATTTACCTGAGAGTCTTTGTACTTGTTTGAGAAATGTACAATGTCAAGGTCAGACTTTGATCAATATACCAAGCTTGAAAAAGAAAACCATGGTGATTTACTGTAAAGAGAACCACATCCTTGTAGATGTGTGGTGTCTCTCTAGACAGTGAAAACTTGATGCCGTTATAAGTTTTTGGAACAGTTTCTAAACAAACTAAATTAACCCACCCACTGTGGAGATGTAGGAACATGCCACCCAGTGCAGCAGCGTGACTCATTGCCATGTTTTAAATCATTTCTTGGACAACAGAGGTCCACAGCACTGAGGCATATTTTAGGCTTTGGATACATACCCAATACTTGTTAGTAGGATGAGTAATAACAATAATAATATTCCTCCCCAAACTCATAAAAGTCCTCTATCCTTACTTCAGATGAAGTGACTGGATGAAAGCCGAGATAATTTCATCTCATAATTCATCTCTACATTTGAAACAATTCTATGACCTCCCAAGAACTAAACATATTGGCCACTGGAGGTTTAAATGATACCAAATGTTTTTTTGAACCTTTCACTTCAGTTAAATGAAGCAGAGGACCATCTCTTAACACATTTAACACACATCAAATCTTGAAGCAGATTGGTTACAGCAGCAGAAGACCACACCAGGTGCCATTCCTAAGAATGACCTAAGAACAGGAAACAAAGGCAACATGAGCTCACCAAAATTGGACAATAGAAGATTGGAAAAATGTTGTCTGGGCTGATGAGTCTTGATTTCTAAAGCGACATTCAGATAGTCAGGTCAGAATTTGATGTAAACCACATGAAAACATGGATCCATCCTGCTTTGCCCAATGGTGGTGTAACAGCATGGTGGGCATGTTCTGGCTGACCATTTATAACCAACCTGATGGCTACCTCCAGCAGGATGACACGCCATGTCTCAAAGTTTAAGTAATCTCAAACCGGTTTCTTGAACATGACAACTGGATTCCAAAGGCCTCCACAGTCACTAGATCTCAATCCAGTAGAGCACCTTTGGGATGTGGTAGAACAGGAGATTCGCATGATGGATCTGAAGCCGACAAATCTGCAGCAATACAGCACTGAATCTATAGCATGAAGAATGAAGCCAGTTCTGAAGGTAACACACAGTACAAGCATGACATGAAGACAATATTAATATGTATGTATAGAATATGTACAGACAAAGGGCTTATTTTTCTCAATTAGTAGCGTTTCTTCGTGTTATTCTGCTGCTAGCAGCAATGGCACCCACAAGTGTGAATTTGGTAATGGAAACATAGCATGCATCACTTTTCAAATGTTAATTATTCATGACATGTTTGGCAGCGCTGCAAAAGGCAGACACACAGCACAACGCTTTTCAATATTTATGAGTCATTAAGTTGTCTCTCATCTCATCAGCTTTTTGCTTTCCAGTCCTCAGGTTCTCAATTTTTGCACCTTAAAGGATGAGCTCATCATTTTTCAGTCAATTTTAGAAGGTCCTAAAATTGTCAATAAGAAAGTGGTATCAAACATCCCCCCTCTACCAACCCACCACCCCTTCGAATCTATTCTAATGCAATGTAATACCTCAAACAGGAAATAAACCATTAAAACTAGGGCAGAAAGAGCAGAATTCAAATCAATACTACAAATGAAATAGAGGTGTGAAAATGCAAAAAAAGAAAAAGAAAACTAAGGAAAAAGTCACAACTCAAAGACTGCATCGGTACTGAGGGCCACAGAAAGAGACAATGCTATGACTTTGCACAGCGATGAATGGACAAAAGAGAGTGCACTGAAGGTAGGACAGTCTATTCTATTCTTTCCGCTGCTTAACTCTGCTGTGCTGTGCTTTTTTTTTTTTTTTTAAATGACGTCAAGGTGAGAGCGTTATTATGGCTCAGCTTATTATCACTGTGGCTCAGGCATGTTGCTTGTTACAGCCTGAGAATAGCAGTAAATTAACCTTTAAATAGTGTGTCTAGCATAAAATCCTGAACTGGTGAGCCCAGTGTGTGCATTGCATCAAATCAGCAGCAAAAACACAGTGTCGGGTGATTGAGTATAAATAGAGCGCTGTTAATTAATGTCTAATTTTAGGCACATTGCCAGATCGTCATTAGGTAAGAACGATAGGAAAGCTTTTGTCTGGTGTGAGCATTAAGTTGAGACTGCTTTGCCTTTTGTAATAGAGTACATTGATTATGTCCTATTTGATTTATTTATCAGGGGGTTGTTATGTTACAGATTGCAGCATGAGTACACTTAGAGCAGGGTTGCACACATATCAATTGTCAAATGAATCAAATCTTAAGTGCGGCTCTTGGCGTTCCAACTTTTATTTGGCTATTTATTTATTTATTTTATGAAATGAAACAAGGCAAGTACACTTATTAGGTTGTCCACTTCATATCTTTTGCTTAACTTAGCATATGCTATAAATAGCCAGGTATTGTTTGTATTCCTCATAACTGTGTGTGTGTTGGGTATAGATGAAGGGTGCCAAACATACAGTCCATGAGCCAGGACCGGGCCACCATGGTGTGGAATCCGGCCCACTGGATAAATTTGCCAAGTGTGAAAAAATAAAAGAAATTCCAGTTTGTTTGTTTTTTCCCAGCCGAAGCATTAATAGAAATCTCTATACATAACTAAACTATACATAAAATCACATATATATTGAAAATTATGCTAAATGTTGTCATTCAGCAGTTTCTGTGCAAAATAATAAACTGACATAATTTCAAAATTGCTCATTTTTCACAGTCAATAGATGATTTATTATAGTAAAGTTACATATTATTTATAGCTTGTTAATATGTAATGGTTTTACTGGTTGGGCCCACTTGAGATCAAACTGGGTTGTTTGTAGAGCTTGAACTAAAATGAGTTTGACACCCTTGGTGTAGATGGAAATAGCCAGTTCCCAGTCTGACTCTTAACTCCTTTTTGTTGATACTGACTACAAGTAGATCCCTTCATAATTCACTCGCAGTGTAAATGATGGGGGTCACAATCCACAGTCCTCCCTGTGGATGCAAAAAAAAAAAAAAAAATGTGTATAAAAGTGTAACTGCAACATCATCCACTTTTAGCCCAGCCAAGAATCTTTATTGCATGTCATCCTTATCTTTATTGTACGCTGTTTAAAATAGGTAAGGACCACTTGATAAAACACTGCTACCTAATAGGTGAGCTTGCAAACATAACTTCCTTGTACATTTTAACATTTCTCACTCTCCCATCACCCCCTACCCCCCTCCACCCCCTTCCAAGAGGCCCAAAAGAACTTAAGTGCCACTCTATTCTAAAGTGCAAAGTCTCCATTCCCCACGTTGCTCTGTGCCTCATCTTTAAAAGTCCCTTAAGATTAATCAATCATAGAGCTGAAAGGATCTTTTTTCTTCTCCTCTGAGTTCACTCCAGGACTTGAACCATCATGGTAAAGATGTTTGTGTTGTCCTCTCAAGGCTTCAGACCGACTCCATAAAGGAAGGCATAGGTCAAAAAAAAAAAAAAAAAGGAGGGGAAAATCCACCAGTAAGAACAATCTCATGATCACACTTTATTTTAATGGGAAACAAATTGCGCAGACAGGTGGAATGAACAGGAAATGCCGCATAAGGTTGAAATATCTTGGTCTACTGCCTTGTAAGTGGCGCTTGGGAATGTGACTCTTGATTTATGAGAGCCATTTCATTTGTGTGTGTGTTTTTTTTACATTGTGCATGTATATCCATAAAAGATCAGTCGCAGTATCTGGAAAAACCGTGACGGAGTCCAAAAAATTAATACATCGGCTTAAAACTGTGATTCAAGGCTTTCAACACTACCGTCTTACTGCGTATCCATCTCCGCCTCTGTGAGAACGCCAACAGAAGAATTTGTTTTTCTCAGAGGTAGGATTTTTTTTTTTTTTTTTTGCTCAACTTGTTATATGTAGAGGGGAATTAAAACTGGGCCCGTGAGGTTTTTCATCTCCCCTTAGACATTAGACAGACACATGTTGAGGTTTCCAGGCTATAAAATGGAGACGGGGAGAGAAAATAAGGCGAGCATTCCACATGCTTTATGCAAAGTTTCTCCTCTCTATCATTATGATTACCGTTTTGTGTTGCTGGAAGGGAAGGCACTTGAATGAAAATGGTATTTCAAGAATATTCTCTGCAGAGATGGGGATGCACAGGAGCGTGATCACATTTGCACACATGAAAACACACAAACACACCTTAAATGTCCCACAGTCTATTTTCGAAAAGGGCTCTTGAGAAGGACAGTAGTATCAAAGTAAGCAGTAGCAGACATGAATGGCACAGTACAACAAGCAATTTGGTCTAGTGTATTTTGCCTGTGTGGGTGTTTCAAGAGTAAACATACATTTTTCTTAGCAGACCTGCATACATACACATACATGATGTTGAGGACTATATCTGGGTGTTCACATTCAAAGTTTGACAAATGAGGCCTGAAATTAGGGAGTGATATAAATAAATGCTGTGTTTGTATAGGGCTGTTGCAGTGAAGGAATTTCCCCTGTGGTGATTCGGGCTGGCTCAGCAATGCAGTATGTGATTTATGTGATATTAGTGCCTTTTTGAAATGAAAATCAAGGCATGTTAGTCTGATGGTGTGTTAGCCAAATGGAGCAGCAGTACCTAAAACATGGAAATGCTTTATACCTCATTGTGGCAGGAAATGTTGGCCTATGTCCAAGTCCCCTTAAACATGGGATTCTTGAAATGAGTCTGGCTGGAAACACTTTTAGATTGTGTGATTGGTGGACGATGACTTGGGGAAAATGGAAGTAAAGCTTGTAGAGTTAAAGATTAAATAATTACATAGATGTATTTTAAACACCAAGTATCGGCGCACACTGACCTTGGCTCTGTTGCAAGGGCTGGATTGAAGTATAAAATGAGAAAGGCCTAGCCTTGTGAAAAAAAAAGGAGAAGCGTGAACATGGCGTGGTTGTGGTGTATTGTTTGCCATCGACGGCGGTTGGCTTGTCTACAGCACGGTATTGCAACATTGCGGCAATGGCCTTGGCCCCCATACTTACAGAGGCTATATTATTACTTTTTCAGCGTTCTGTTATTTATATACCGTTATGATGGCAGATTTCAAAAAAACGTTAAGCATTGTGAAAGTTCCAAACCTCAAGGTTAACATATGTAGAAATTGTTCCTGCAAGTCAAAACCCAGGGGTTTCACCTAGCATGAACGCTGGATTTAATATAACAGCTGGATAGGGCTCTGCTCTTTAGCCTTGTAGCCAACTTGCCCCAGGTGCCATTTGTGGTATTGCTGTTTGGACAGTTTCTACACAGTGGTACTATATGCTAATTAGTTGCTCTCCTTAGCTAAATGCTAAGATTAGTATGTTAGCATGCTTGTGGTGATAATGCTAGCAAATTGATGTTTACTGAGTATAATTTATTTATGTTTTCACATAGTAACATTTGTACTGAACACAATGCACAATGGAATATGATGGGAATTAGTTTAGCACATATTTGCTCTTAAACTAGGAAAAACTTCAAACTAAGAAATGTGGACCAGATGAAGATGCTAGAGGAAACATCAAGGAGTAGTTGTAAGTATGTTGTGTAGAAACCATCAAATGTACAAGTAAAGACGAGTACACCTGGCAATACATAAAGTAAATTGAGATATACTTCACTGAAACTGTGATAACTTTAACCTTCTGGTGGTGATCTAGGAAAGATAAGGGGGATCAACAATTCACAGTAGGTCACTTCCTAGAATTCATCAACATTAAAACATCTGCAGAAACTTTAATAGAAATCAATCATATAGTTGTCAAGACATTTCATGCTGAACCACAAATATTTTCATGGCTATCCATCCGGTCGTTGTTGAGCCATTTCAGTCTGGCCCAAAGTGTTAGAATAACATAGAGACAGACACACATTGCCAAAATTTGACTACAACTAGATCTGGGAATATTCAAGGGGGGTGGGGGGGGTTGTGAGGGTGTTAGATAAGTTTGAGTTTACATCATTTTTTGAAGCAGCCAGTGTATTGTCTGTTTCTGTTTTGGGGCTTTTCAGCAACTTGAGAGAGCATTCCACAACAAGCTTAACATCATACATGTTGTCATACTGTGGTTATATATATGTACTGTATATATAGGCTCTCTAGAGTCATTATGACAGCTGCCTGGTTACACTTAAGCATGGTAACTGTAAAAAAAACAAAAAAACTCTGTGGTTAATTTGTGCATGGCAGTTGAACATTATCACACTTAGACTATTGTTCAGTAGGATTTTCCAACACAACTGAAAGTAATTTAAATAGGTTAAAGGCAGCAAAGAATAAAGGAGCTCACTTGGCGCTTTGGTGCACAGAAATACAATGAATAACTTCTTGTCTTGGTTATGAATAAAGAGCAGAATGTGTTCATAGTTACTTTATTTTATAAAACATATTATTATAGTTAAATCATCCTTTTCGGAGTTAGGGGCAGTTATTTTAGGGGGATTTTTATTGCCTCAAAATAGAAATGGTTTAAGAGTAGTAGAGAAACAGGTTTTGATACAATGCGAGTGGCGCGCACGTTGTCGAGTTGTCTGCGCACATGCCACGTACGCAGCTGACTCCGGTTTGAAGCTGGAGGTCCATTGTTGCACCCCCTGTATCTCCCCTGCTTACCTGTCTTGTAACTGTCTATGTTAGTGTTTATTCATACAAGAAATATAGCTAGCCCTATCATGATAACTGCTTTTGTCGGACGATATATTGTCTTATGGAATAATCACGGTAAACGATATTATTGCCATTGGAAGATTATTTCATACCACTGATATAATAATGATGATAAAACAGCAATGCAAGGTAGGTGGGATTGGGAGAGTGGACGCTACACTTGTGTAAAAACCCAGATTGTCATTATGGTTGGGGACAGAGTTATTTACCTTTGATTCTTGTGCAGGACGTCACAGAGAGGAATGGAGGACACTACTTGAATAGTGTGGCAATACTGAGGTCAAAGGTCATGTTCATGTATCATATATAGATTTGATGATGTTGATAATTACGTTAATGTACAATAAATCCAAAACATAACAACAGTGACAGGCCTAAGTGTAGCAGCTCCTAAAGATAGGAAATTGACAAATATTGATCTGTCTTCCAACTATCTGTTAACTGTGTCTCTCTTTTCTCTAGTGATGGACTGATAGCGGGCACTGGAGGTTAAAACAAAAGCGGCCATCTGTAAAACCCAACATTGAAGCGACAGACATTTGGTTGCAGTTATGTACCTCCAACACATCCAGGTAAGCACTGTCATGTTCACGTCCCAGGTTCTAATCACAATACAACACGAATCCCACTTCCCTATAAAAACTTTAGCTTGTAACCTGTGGCACTCAGGGTTTTTAAGTGTCCTCCTGGCTTCTCCGTTGCCATAAAATGAAAATCTTTTTACAGGTCTTGCGTTTATCTGCGTGTTTCCATTCAAGTTGTTTTGGCAGGTGTATAATCCTGACATGATGGAAACTCAACATGTGAAAAGACTCATGGGCAAAGTTTATGCAGGACCCCGTACTTAACCTTAATCTCAGAGTGGGAGTTTTTTCCTAGTTACATCATATGTTCTCAGGGTCAGGGAAGCATCAGCATGGGAGTTAGAAAAAAGATGAAACAGCCCCCCTCCCTCGATGTGTGGTAACCAAAACTATATTAGACCTCCACTCATCTGAAGCGGTGCGATCACTTCCTTTTGAGTTATATCTCCATCTCCTATTTCAGCACCATTCATCATCTTCAGAGCTTTATTCCATCTTCCGTCTTCCATCTTCCATCTGGTCTTATATCACAAAAACCGCAGCTTGGAACATAAACACACCACATATTAAAGATAGAATGATGATTCGCCAGATTATCACCATCCCAAGCGCTTCCTTTCCTCCACCCTTTATTTGGAATACATCCAATATCTTTACAACAGATGTTTGTTCAATCAATTCAAAGGAGGACTACAAGATGTCTGTGTACGGCTTGCTGGAAGCGGACTTGGATCAAAGCAAGAAGTGTGTTTGTATCAGCTCTCCATCTGTAATGGATGAGGTGAGTCAACCCAGCTCAGTGCAACAGAAAAAAAAACTCTTCAAACAGCCTGACATCCTTAAATGAAAGGCTGTCTATAAAATAAGCCATAATATTCACTCAACTACACAAAGTATTAGTCTGTGGGTCTTCTCTTACGTAATGATGGCTGGACTTTGGTGGGATATAATAAGTGATGTATTATGAGATCACCATGCTGTTGTTAGAGTTCATAGTTTTCTACGGAAATTCACATCCAGGTGAAAGCTGCAGCAGAATCTCATAAACAATGAATTAAACATTGATTCTGGAGCAAGGTTAAAAATCAGCTCGGTGGAGCGATTCAAGCAAAACCCGACCAAAGTCAGCGATCGGAATCTCGAAAAACAAGAACAAGCAGCCAGACTTTGGTCTTAATGATAGTTCTGGTTAGTTCGCTCTTTTATGCCTCATTGATAATTGCAGTGTTGCCCTGCCTGCAGATTAAACACTATTAAACCTCAAGTCTTTTTCCCCTTTTCCTGTGGGTTTTTTTTTTTTTTGCAGAGAGAAAACACAAAGTACTAAAGATAAGTTTCAACTTGATAAACAAGCAAGAATCAGCTTAGTTGCTCAGATTTTTGCTGAGTCGTAAATAGCGCAAAAAAAAAGAAAAAGTGTATCAACTTGGTGGCACTGAAAAGCAAAACAAGTGCAGGTATAGGCTGTGAATGAGGACCGAATCTGTCCTCTGTAGATTCGGATTCCTGGAGTTGAACTTTAAGCGAGATGAATGGGACACACCTTAGTCAAATGGGCACATCAGTTTGGCTTTAACAGAAAGTGTTTAGTCCTGACAGATGGTTTAGTTATTTAGGGACAGGAACATACTGCATAGTGTTTGACCCAGTAAAGTCTTCTGTAAATCTGTCAATCATCTGTCTCTTAGGTGGATGGATACACACTAAACCTGCATAGCATACATGCATAAAGATCTCCACTCAAATATGTGTTTTTCTCCTTGCTCTTCTTGAATGTTTTTGACCTTCACTGTGCAGAGTTTGACATTAGAAGACTGTTTTCACATTCAACCGCTGCAAGGGGAAAGTTTCTCAGCGCTCACTGAAAATAATTTTCATGGCCTATGAATGTAATTTGTGACATCACGACTAGTTTCAAAGCCAACCCTGGTCCAATATTCAAGTTACAAAAGTATGGTGTTGAAACTTGAAGCCTCCAGTGCACAAACACTGAGAACAGACTTTACAATGAAAGAGGAGACATCCTGTGTCCAACTGTTCAACTTTTGAAATGAAATATATTTGCATATTCATGGGGTCTTGGAATTTTCAATGAGGAGAAAAGTAGATGTCATTTCAAGGATTTTAGCACGCTATGTTCTTGTGGAAAAAAACGAATCAAGCACCTCCTTGTCCCAATCAGAGTATTTTCAGATCTTAATACATTTAATATTAGCTGATATTCATGCTCTATTTGGTCATTGAAGCCTGACAAACTCAGTCCCATGTGTCCTAAAATGGCAAATATACACAGGATTTAGGGATTACAAGAAGATTTAATCCACATTTTCAGCAATAATGTTGCAAGGCCAGTGACTTTTTTGGCTTTAACTAACAATGGTAAACACATTTAAAAGAAAACGATGTGATAACATTGTGTATTACGCAATCATAGCCAATCTTTTTTGATTGCTTATTGCTTAAAAATGGAGTGCAGTGCATTACAGGGTTTTTAATCTGAAATGTGTAGTAACTGCCACAGTGTCATGGTTTATGGGTTAATAACCTGACCTTATAATCAGATCAGAGAGTGGAATCTAGTGTCATTACACTGTAATCATATAATAATCTTTCCATGTGTTACAACTACAGTTTATAGTTGCCACAAGAATTTGGGAGTTTGCTTTAAATGGTAGATTTTTCTCCCCCAGCTTGACTTGTTACATTGGAAACAGGTCTGTAACGTTTTACTTTCTTTAATAAAATGTGACTTTCTGTAACACGAGTTTGAGTATAACATATTATTGCTGGCTTTATATGTAAATCAAACAGATATATAGTCGTGTTGTATAT
>JANJYQ010102257.1:0-10914 GCA_024605255.1 Rastrelliger kanagurta | reverse complement strand
TTTTTTTTTTTTTGCTGAGCACCTGTTGAGTTGCCCAGTTTTAAAACTACATTCATACACAAGCCATTCAGGGAGCAGCTCAACTGCTTGATGATGGAAATGTCTGGTTTCAGGGCATGCTTTTGTTTCACGAATTACCCATCAGCCATGTAGTAAACTACAGCACTTTTCATTGTGTCCATACTGGTCCATATTGTAACCAGCTCTGCAGTGTTTATTGCTGTAATCTAAAGCAACTTCTCATTGTTTCAGTCCTGAAGCTTGCGCAGCATGTTTGCAATAGTTTGTCATTTTGTGGAATAGCACATCCTTCCATGAGATACTACAATATTTCCTTATCAAACCCAAACTTGCTGTAGAATGATGGAGCTGGCAGTCATTGCACCACGGCAGCCATACTGTTTTTGTGGACATAACAAACAAACTGCAGCAGTACATGTTCAGCAAGGTAGAGGTCACACACAGGTAAAGATAGGTGTTGTGGTCCAGGCTATAAAACCAACAAAAAACATTTTTTTACCTTTTCACTTATTCAAATATTTTAATTGGGTGGTGCCATAACCTTTTACCAGTAAAATATCTAATTATATATATATATCTAATTATATATATATATATATATATATATATATAATTCAGCTAAGTTTGTTTTGTGTTGATTTTACGAACTAATAATTCCAAGAAAATTGACGACATATTGCACTGTATAAATTATTAACTTTGGTAGAAAAAAACTTGAAAATTGTTTTAAAATGGATTGTCCTAGTCTTAAATTTGATTTTTATATTTGAATCATTACATATTACATTTGGCTTTGTCTGACATCTTTATTCTACTTGCAGCGCCATCTCCTTGTTCTACGAGCTGAGTGACAATGATCTGGCCTTCATTAAGCAGTCAAAGGATGGAAATGGCTTCTTGATCAACTTGATTGACTCACCCGGGCACGTCGACTTCTCCTCTGAAGTCACTGCTGCTCTCCGTGTCACTGATGGAGCCCTGGTTGTCGTGGACTGTGTGTCTGGTATGAGCAATCTTATGTGGCTACAATGACTGTACTCTTTAAAAATGTCGCACATGGACAGTTTTGTTCTTTGCAAACTGGTCTAATCATTATCTAGTTCACCATTAGCATGAAATCAGAGGTTCAGAGCTCGACCAGCTTTTCCTTGAGTGAATTTGTTATTGCGCGTGTCTCTGCCAGGTGTGTGTGTCCAGACTGAGACAGTGCTTCGTCAGGCCATTGGTGAGCGTATCAAGCCAGTCCTGATGATGAACAAGATGGACCGTGCCTTGCTGGAGTTGCAGCTTGAAGCTGAGGACCTGTACCAGACATTCCAACGTATCATTGAGACTGTCAACGTAATCATTTCCACTTATGGAGAGGATGAACATGGACCCATGGGCAACATCATGGTGAGTGGTTATGTGGTCCATTGTTTTCAAAGCTGCAATGACAAGTGGATGACTGTCAACAAAATAAATTGTGCTTTAAAAGAATAGATTCTGATCAGTGTAGATCTGAGTTTATGCAGTGCACCTGTATACACCATAAAGTCCTATGTTTTTAGTCAATTGATGCTTTATAAAGTGACATAGATGCACAATTGAACTTTAAAGTGTAAACTTTTTTTAAATAGAGGTAGTGTGACTACTTTATGTGTAGCTGGTGTGAAATTACTGCAAGGCAAGAGCTCAGGAAGAAACTTCCGAGGAGGCAATTTGTGTGCAGCGGATGGTAAATGAGTTGGATGCAGTTGTCTACATCTGTTTGAGTACATTAGAGAGTGGGTTGCACAAGAGATAGTTGATGGATAATGGACCTAGTCGAGATATAACTGCTTTTCTCAAGCACTGATGTTCTTGACGTTAATCCTGATGCTTTTGTGTTGCTCAAAAGGAAATGTGGCAAATCATTCAGGAATCAAAGACTTAAGACACTTGTGGTTTGACTTTAGTCTGCTAAATTTAAACTTAATTTCAAACTTTTAATCACTACAATCTGATCTAAATTAAAATCCCATTGCAAACAGTCATCATAATTAACTAAAACATTATTGGTATGCCTTCATTTACCCAGATGTTTCTGTCTTTTCTACTAGATCGATCCAGTTGTTGGTACTGTTGGCTTTGGCTCTGGCCTCCATGGCTGGGCTTTCACTCTGAAGCAGTTTGCTGAAATGTACGCTGCCAAGTTTGCTGCCAAGGGCAACGCCCAAATGACACCAGCTGAGCACTGCAAGAAGGTGGAAGACATGATGAAGAAGCTGTGGGGAGACAGGTGANTCTAACATTCAACTTTTTTTCCAACAGAATTTGATTATTAATAATCTTTACTTTTTGTTATTCTAGGTACTTTGACCAAGACAGTGGCAAGTTCTCAAAGACTCCCACTGGACCTGATGGCAAGAAGTACACTCGTACCTTCAATGCTCTTGTCCTGGACCCCATCTTCAAGGTGCCAAAACCTTTTTATTTAAAATTCTAATATTGTTGAAATCAATAAAATGTAGTGTCTAAAATAGATGTTGCTCTGTATGCCTGCATGTGATGACTTAAATATTCTTCACTTTGACCTGATTTAGTGATGATCACCTTCAGTCTGAGCAGGGCACGGAGTGTTTTTTTTTTTTTTTTTTTTATTTATTCATCTGTCCGTTATTAAATTACATTGACTAATTCTGTTAAACTCCACTTTTAGGTGTTCGATGCCATCATGAACTTCAAGCACGAAGAGGCTAACAAGCTGATCCAGAAGCTGGAAATTAAGTTGGATACTGAAGACAAGGAGAAGCAGGGCAAGCCTCTCCTGAAGGCAGTGATGCGTCGCTGGCTGCCTGCTGGAGAAGCCCTCCTGCAAATGATCACCATCCATCTGCCTTCCCCTGTCACTGCCCAGAAGTACCGCTGTGAGCTGCTGTATGAAGGACCTGGAGATGATGAGGCTGCCATGGGTACGGAGATGTTTAATCTTGAGTTTGCTTATGCTGAAATCTGGGAAGGGCGGTAAGCCAAATGTGGGGAGTAGTTTAGTGTTTTGCTGATTTTTTTTTTTTTTTTTTTTTTCCTCACCCAGGTATCAAGAACTGTGACCCCAAGGCTCCCCTGATGATGTACATCTCCAAGATGGTACCCACCAGTGACAAGGGTCGCTTCTATGCATTTGGCCGTGTGTTCTCTGGCTCTGTCGCCACTGGGCTGAAGGTGCGCATTATGGGACCAAACTTTGTCCCCGGAAAGAAGGAGGACCTTTACGTCAAACCAATTCAGAGGTATGTTTGACAGCATCAGTTATGAAAATGGAATATATAATTTATACCAAACATCTGAACTGTCTTTACCCACTCATGTTCGTTGTTCTTTGACAGGACCATTTTGATGATGGGACGTTACGTTGAACCCATTGAAGATGTGCCATGCGGTAACATCGTGGGTTTGGTTGGAGTGGACCAGTACCTTGTGAAGACCGGAACAATCACTACCTATGAGCAGGCGCACAACATGAGAGTGATGAAGTTCAGTGTCAGCCCTGTGGTGAGAGTTGCTGTGGAGGCCAAAAACCCATCTGACCTCCCCAAGCTGGTGGAGGGTCTGAAGCGTCTGTCAAAGTCAGATCCTATGGTGCAGTGTATCATTGAGGAGTCTGGAGAACATATCGTTGCTGGAGCTGGAGAGCTGCATCTGGAGATCTGTCTGAAAGATCTGGAGGAAGATCACGCTTGCATTCCACTCAAGGTGATAAAAGCAAAATTCCTCTTAAAATCTTCCTTTTAAAAAAAAAAAAAATTTAAAAGATCCCCTCAAGGAGTGTTTGAAATATAATTATTAATGTGTACATATCCAACACTAAAAAGAAGGAATTATGGGTAATTTTAACTTTAGACCCACAGTCAAATACATTACAGTGAAAGTAATTCCTTTTATGTTCCTGTATTGAAATATGTGATTTTTCTTTCAGAAATCTGAACCAGTGGTGTCCTACAGGGAGACCGTCAGCGCAGAATCAGATGTGATGTGTTTGTCAAAGTCTCCCAACAAGCACAACCGTCTGTTCATGAAGGCCCGTCCCTTCGAAGATGGCCTGGCCGAGGACATCGAGAAGGGTGAAGTCACCTCTCGCCAGGAGCTCAAGGCCCGTGCCCGCTACCTCGCCGACAAGTACGAGTGGGATGTCGGTGAGGCCAGGAAGATCTGGTGCTTCGGACCTGACGGAACCGGCCCTAACCTGCTGGTGGATGTTACCAAGGGTGTGCAGTACCTTAATGAGATCAAGGACAGCGTGCTGACTGGCTTCCAGTGGGCATCCAAGGAGGTAAGGAGAACTAAGCATGCAAAGAGAAAGTCTTAATGTATTAGTTTTAAAAAATAAAATTGATCCGTGCCTGCCTCGTCTTGCATATGCAGTACTTTAACTTGCTGTTTGTCTTAATTTTGTCTTTAGGGTGTCCTCTGTGAAGAGAACATGCGTGCCATTCGCTTCGACATCCATGATGTGACTTTGCATACAGATGCCATCCACCGTGGTGGTGGACAGATCATTCCCACAGCCCGTAGAGTTCTGTATGCATGCGAGCTCACGGCTGAGCCCAGGTTAATGGAGCCAGTGTACCTGGTCGAGATCCAGGTGAGTTCCACTGCAGATAATGGATTTTATTTGTGGCACAGTGACAGGCACCACCACTGTAAAATGTCATGCTCTGGCAAATACCTGTCATCTCACTAATCTCCCCTCTCAAAAATTATCTTCAACAGTGTCCTGCAGTTGCCATGGGTGGAATCTATGGTGTGTTGACCAGAAGGCGTGGTCACGTGTTTGAGGAGTCCAGTGTGATGGGCACACCCATGCGTGTTATTAAGGCCTACCTGCCTGTCATGGAGTCATTTGGTAAGTCTCTAACAATGAGGTGTTCTCATCAGAGTAGCAAAGCCAAAGTGTTTAAATGTGTTAATCTTGGCAGCTGATTTAGGATTATTTGACAAAGGCGACATTTTTCTGATATTCTAAAATTGAGTCTTATGTCATTAGTTTCAGGAAGGCTACAGGTGGGTGGAGATAGGTAGCTTAGCGGACAAACAGCCACTGTGTTCTGCATAAATTGTACAATACTTGGTCCTCAGTGTATACATAAATGTGTTCAGTCTTGCTAATTCCAGCTGTTTGAAAAGTAAGAGAGTGTCACTTTGGTCTCATACCATGCATATTGGCATTTGATCTTAAATAGTTGTAGGTTGGATTGTTGAAGTTTGAGTCTGAATTGTCAGGAAATATCAGTTATAGGCTCTTGATCAAGTTGCTAGCAAGCCGCACATAACAGAGACTTGTGGCAGCAAAGGATAAGTTGTATATGATTCTACGCATGTGTTTGCATATAAAAGGACTTGTTCCATAAGTATTTCACGACTTCATATTTTTTTTTTTTTAATGGTTGTTAATTTAATGTTTTTCATTCCTAATTCAGAGGACATCTATGTGCAAGGCACAGTTCCTTGATTGCAGTGTATATTGTCTGGTAGCGAGCGGAGAAAGTGAGTGTTGCAAGCGGACGATAAGATTAGAAGCAGGTCATCAAATGACAGTACCGATAAATGTACAGACTACAGTGTGTCAGTTAAAGGCTGCAGCTTCTCAATTCCAAGGAAAGTAATGTTTCCTCTACTGCTGGGAATGTGAATGGGGTTAGACCCAAAGTTAGTGACAGTGGGTTAGCCTTACCTGACCAGGCTCACTTATGTTGGACCACCTATTCTCATTTTAGTGTCAATCTCAGCCGCTACTACTGTAGACTGAAATGTCCCATACATTTTGACCCTTGTCCCATCAATATAACAAGCTTGGCATAAGGGTAATGAAACATCTGTCCATTTTCAGGTTTCACAGCTGACCTCCGTTCCAACACTGGTGGCCAGGCCTTCCCACAGTGTGTGTTTGACCATTGGCAGATCCTCCCTGGAAACCCAATGGAACCTGCAACCAAGCCTGGTATTGTTGTCACTGAGACACGTAAACGCAAGGGTCTGAAGGAAGGTATCCCAGCCTTGGATAACTACCTGGACAAACTGTAAAAGCCTGCACCCCATGTGGTTCTTGCCTCATTCCACCTTTTCCAATAAATTTTAGTCAACATTATGGGACCGGACTGTACAGTGAGCACTAACGTTTGCCAAAAGGATTGACAATAATGAATAAACTACAAAAATTGTAAACGATAAATAAAAGAAAATAAAAACTTAATGATTCAGGGTTTTTTATTTTAATTTTTTTATAATTGATGCTCTTGTTTCTGAAAGCCTTCAAGCTGCTAACATTTCTGTGGTTCATGCCTTTGTGTTCAGCTTAGAGTAGACTGAGTGGGTGGAGGACAACTTTGTCAGCTTGTTCTACCGTCCATAAAGTTCAGATGTACTTAAATGTAAGTGACATGGTGTGTTAAGACCAGCAGGACCAGAATGTCATGTTTTTTGCCATGGCTTGATTGCATGTCTGCTTTGCCGCATGATGTGCGTAACTTAAAGACAAGCGCTACCACTGATGGAGCCATCTTGTACAATTGCTGAAAGTGAGAGGAGAAACTTGATTACAATTTTTAAATATTAGCTTTATTAGAATAGATCACATGAATATGTAAAGTGATTTTGGTCACTGATATGTAGCCTTGGTATAAATAATGAAATCTCTACAATCTGGTGTTTGTCTGGTTTTATCTGACACCTCAAATTACACACAAACACTAAATTACAATGCAGGATTTACCATTGTGGTCCTTAAGGTAAAGATGGTAACTTGGCAGCAACATATTGGTATAGCTTTAAAAAAAAAAAAAAAACAACAGAACATTGAAGTACTGCTGAATCACCTTTTGGAAAATACCATATATTAACAAGATTAAATTACATGTTTTGCAGGCCTTTTGATTTCATGTAATAAATTTAATATCCTAAGTTTTGGTCAGAAAACTGTTGTAAGACTTTTCCACTTCAGGTTTTTGTCATGTTAGTTGCTCCACCTTAAGAGCTCATGTAGCTGTATGCCCCAAATTTAACAATCCCTGGTCAAGTCGGCTCAGGTTCCCCCTGATTTTCCTGGTCCTTTCTGAACAACCAAACAAGATGTGGGAGTTTACCGATCTTGTCAGCCCTGCATTATTAGTCACATCTGTACTTTCCCAGACTTCAAAACCAGGAACTGATGAGTCAGCAGTGGCAGACTTGGATTGCATTTCAGACCAACAGTCAGGTTTTTTTTTTTTGTTTTTTTTTAAGGTTGTACACACTCCACGTTACTCTAACAAACAAACATCCTACCTAACAGAAGAAATTGGTGTTTATACTAGCTGATTTTGAATTAAGGTAAGTTTCACAACACAAATTTAAATATTCCAGTGTTAAAGCACACTGCCACAATTGCTTTGTGTAATTCTCTTAAATATGTCAGTTAATTGAGACCTGATTTTTTTTTTCTTAACTTGAATGATGCTGCTGCCAATTTAAAAACTGTCGACAGACCCATCTGACATTCCAGTTAAAATGGTTAATCTAACCAAAACTCCACAAGTAAGAAACTGATTAAATTTGCCAGATTGAACACATTTTAAACTCTTGGATGTAGATATTTAACTCATGTGGACTGTTATTGGTTGGAAAGTTCTACACCCTATGTGCCACTGTTTTTTATAAAGGGTGAGGTGGTCCAGCTGATGAACTAAGGGGACAGAAAGCTCTAGTGTCCAGCTGAAGGAAGGTATACACAACCCGGCTCTCAGATAGTTCAGTAATTCCCATAGACTTTAAAAAAAAAAAAAAAGGTAATTCCATATTTTTATTCATGGATTAATCATTTAACTACTACATCATAAAATATGTAAAATAAAGGTGATTTCATGTATAACTTAGAAAGTAAATCACTTTTGCTCAAGTACGGTAGATTTTGGATGTACTATGTTTCAGTAGGAGATATTATACTCTGTTCTACATTTGTTTGACAACTTTAGTTACTTTGCAGATGAAGATATGACACAGTGGAAAATAGAACAAGCTTTTAAAAGACACATTTTTTCAAGATGAAACCAGCGGTTCCTGACCTTTTTTGCTCTTAATGTCTTATCTTGTTCATATGATCCAATATTTCAGAAAAAATCTATTCCTCCTTCTCCCGTTAATCATCTCAACCTCTCAGATGGTAGTGACTCTTATGAAGTATTATATTGGTATTTTTACTTCAAAAACCCTGATTCAAAAATGTGTTTTTCCTTTTCTTCCTACAAGTAAATGATTGTTTTCAAATTCTTCTGCTGAATGCAGGAAGTTTCTCTGACCTCATTTAAAAATCCAATTTTTAGGAGTGTGTCTAAGCTGTTGATGGACATGGGATGTTCCCGGGTCCTAGTTCCCCAGTCATTTTTGAAGATCCCTATGTTCCCCACAGCTTATGTCTTGATAAAAGTCTGCGCTGCTTTTGGGGTTTATAGGTCCTTATTGTCTTTCTCTATCATAAATATAAAGTTAGCAGATCTGTCTCATACTCATGTCTTTGCTAAGATGCACTTTTTTACACACCACATTAGCTGCGGTTCAGTTTGCTTTTCTTTTTTTTCTGGAGCGCACAGCGCATACTGGACATCACTGTTTGTTGGATGTTATTGTTCTGTTATTGTGATTAGAATATATAAATATAGACTGACTTGGTGGGTGGTGAGATATTGATAAGCAATGCATCCCTCACTGCGTCAAGCAGGAACAAAATAATTTTGAGAAGTTGTTTTTAGAAAGGATGAAAGTGGAAATGTGGACTAAAGCAGATTTCATTAGCTATAACTTTTTTTTGGAATTTTGGAAATATTTTTTTTCATTAAATATTAACTTTTGAACTTCATAATGCTCATTTAAGGAGCGTAGGACAAGTGGTGATCAATGCTGCCTTAATGAAATAGAGTAGGCTATTGTGTTTTTATAATAAAACCAGGGAACATAGGCATTTTCAAAAATGACCGGGGAACATAGGGATGAATCCGATGTACATACACTGAGGGTGGACTTTGCAGTGAAGTAGAAGACATCATGTGTCCAGCAGGAAAAGCTTTGAAATTGAACATGTGCATATTAATTGACCATGGAATTTTTAATGAGGGAGAAGGAGATGCAGTTTCAAGAATTTTAACGATATAATTTAACATTTTTGTTTCCCAGCACTGCTTGTGTAAACTTGTAATAATGTAGTTTCTCGCGTGTAAACTTGTAATAATATAGTTTCTCACGTACCTCACTGAGCTCCAGTTAACATACTGCAGCTTGATTGGAGGGAGGATGGTTCTCCTGCCAACTAGTCACGTGTCCCCGCGTTGACCAATAAAACGGCAGATAGGCTCCTCTTCCTGTTTGGCCAAGAGATTCATTATCGGGTGAGTAAAGTTATAAAACGTAAAGAAATATTTTTTGAACAGCCGCTGTCCAGATGAGTAAATGTGGTCGAATGTAGTATTTTCCATTGGTTGTATTTTTATTTGTTAATTTCTTGGTGAAGGTTTTTATTGTGCTGGATATTGTCCGTCCTGTGCGTGTGCGTCGCCACACGGAGCAGCTAGCAGTTTTAGGTTAGCTTCAACGGCATCCTCTCCAGGAAATAAATGTTAATTTTTTTTTTAAACTACATATTTTTGTAACTTCTCAAATATTGTTCTGCACAGACAGCCTCCCAAGACACAGCACGAAGCGAGTTTGGCCCGTTTTTACACGTGTCCCACATCAATTACAGGGACAGAGATCATGGGAGGAATAAAACAAGAGCAGAATGAAGCCCCGCAGCAGCCCAAAGCATCACATTCAGCTGATCCACCTCCAGAAGAGGTGAGTCCGTTTGACCAGGGCACACACGGTTTGTGGGAACTGTTTAAAATGTTGAATATATGGTCTATAGCTGGAAACTGACGAGACTTGCAGCTACAGATGCAATTTATCCTTTTCAAAAAAAGAGAAAAAAGGTGGAGTTATACCAGCTGCCAGCCTGCGACCAGTTATTAACACCTCCTATAAAATTAATGGACACTAATACACCATTACTGCTATCAAATCTTCCATCATGTAAAATGATAATGTTTTGGGGTTCTGGTTTCTTTTGTTTTTTTGTGTGGAAACTGCTGTAACGAGGTGCTTATTTCAATTACAAGATAAGAAAAGATGTATCTTTATTGATCCCCCTCAGGAGAAACTCAAACTAACACAGTCAGTATAATGGGGAAAATGTGGCAGCTAAGGGGTGAAAGTGATGAAATAAAATATTATATACAATAAACAATATCTGTGTAAATAAATCTGCAACATACAAATGTGCAATGCAGATGTTCCTGAGGTTATATGCATGTGTGCAGTGTTCCATACCAGAAAATTAGTTTGCATTGTCTCTTAAATATGAATATATTCTTGTTTTCTTAGTTTTATATGGTGATAAATTTTGCATCTGGAGTGCTGGTCAGTCAAAACAAGCAATTGACAGATATCCTCTTTGACTCTGAAAAAATGTGCTGTCTGTTGCCTATTTCCAGATGTTTTACAGACCAAATTATTCATTTAGGAAATAATCTGTATATGAACTGATAATGAATTTAACCCTTGCAGTATCACTGAGAAAGAGTAGTGGCACAGCTGACTCAGCCCTTACCTTCATGAGTGTCGTTTCCTCTTTCTGCAGCCTAAGAAGAGAGGCTGGCCCAAGGGGAAAAAAAGGAAGAAGGTACTACCAAATGGTCCTAAGGCACCAGTAACTGGCTATGTCCGGTTTCTCAATGAAAAGCGAGAACTTATGCGGGCCCGATACCCTGACCTGCCTTTCCCAGAAATCACCAAACGACTTGGTGCAGAATGGACACGATTAGCCCCAAATGACAAACAGGTAACTTTTCAAATTTTCCATATATTCATATA
>JANJYQ010102202.1:0-15574 GCA_024605255.1 Rastrelliger kanagurta | reverse complement strand
ATTATGAAATAATTTGGTATTGTAGGACATTTTTTTAAATTTCCATTCATGTCCTACAATGGAGTTAGCATACTATGTTGCCTGTTGAAATTTTATTATATCACATTATTCTTCTAAATAAACATTTGCCGTGTGTTGCCACGTTTTCTTTCAATTTGTCCTCCTTTACTAGATGTAAAATGAATTTACACCTACAGTGTACTGCCAGCGGTTATTATGCTGAGAAGTTGTGTAAGTATTAGAGCATAACAAATCATGCATTTATTGATGTGGGCTTCCCAAATCCTGATCTGTTCAGTAAACCCTGTTATTGTTACTGCACATACATTATGCACTACTCAATAGCCTGTAATTTCATTTTGAGGAAAATCCAATAGCATTTATCCAGTGGTTTGATCTCTTCTTTTAGAGGAGATTGTATACCTCCAGATCATATAGTTGTCTATTTTCATCTGGATTGTCCCATGACACATCTGCCCTGCTCTGTGAGCTTTCTTCTGCTCCACATAATCCATCGGCTCTCAAAGGAGGCAGACATCACGTAAGACTGAAATCCTTAAGAAATAAATGATCTAAAAGAAGACAATAAAATTATATTTAAGACTATCTGTATGTCCTTATCTGCACAGTTGAGCTGTAGCAATGCTGAATGTGGAAATCGACTTTGAGCTCATTTACCATAATTGTCCTCTACATTATTAAAGGGCTTCAGTGTGTATCCTTTAGGAAGATTGTGATTCTCATCTGGAGCTAGCTGGCGCATAAAGGGCCTGGCTTTAAAGCTTAATGCGGTACACAGTGTGCCTATACATTTCCCCACTTAAGTTAAAAACAGCTTTAACAATGTAAGTTGTTATGTAACAGCTCAACTAATTTCTTTTCCCTGCAGGGAAAATCCATTGGGTGCTCACCAAGAAACTGGAATGTTAAGGAATTATATAAATTGCTAAAATCATCATACTAACTTGAAATGCTGACCATCTCACTTTTTAAAACCTCAAAATCAAAATGCTGTTGTTGAGAGTTGAAAACCTTATATGTAAATGAAAGAGTAATGCACAGTCATCTGGCACAGAGTTTGCTGCTCTTCTTCAAAGCCTCTTTAGCTGGACGTATACAGATTGCACCACAAATATAGAGAACAGGTTGGACAGGTTTTATTCTAGTATTTTGTCAAATATCAGAGGATGAACCTTAAGCCCTAAAGGCTGCAGCTCTGCAGGCTGGATAGTGATATCTGCTGCTACATCTCATTATGTGTTGTTCATCTAATCCTCAGGTTTGTAATTTGCTTATATGCACTCATGAAGTTTAAAGCTGGATTATGTCCCCGGCAACCAAATGTCACTTAACCTCACATTCCTCATTGGACAGCTACAGAAAATCCACTGCAAATCAACAATTTGGTCAATACTCACTTTTGCTGATTGTTGATGTGACAGTATTAAAAAATTGGGTGATGGTGATGTGAGTTAAGGGAAACTGTAGACTAATCTCAATAGATTCACATAATTGGATTTTTTCTGTGGAAAATGTTTCATCTTCATGTGAACCTTTTATGTGACAGTGTTGGTTTATCTTGTTAAAATTGGGTAGTTTTTTGTCCTGTGTTTATAAGGACCATCCACTATGTACAAAAATATACTCATAAATATTGAACTATCTAGTCATCCATGCATTTAAAAAGCATGAAATCCAAACATACCTCTTAAATTAAACAAACTCACTTATCACATTTTCATCACCAATTTTAAGAAGTTTGTGCCAATTTTTCAAGTTTAATAGTAAAATCCTTTTAACTGTCATTTACTATACGGAGAGAGACATCTCCTAGGGTGTGATGGGAAGTGTGAGGGCCAAGAGCTAATCAAAGGCTGACCTTCACAGCTCCTGTCTCCTGATGACGCAGTTAGATACTATTGATTGACACAACTTCCACACGTACATGTGTCTGGTATCTTCAGTAAGACAGTGCAACTCTGCATATGTGTAGGCAAGTGTGATCAAGTCACAGAAAAGGGTACAGCATCCTGCTATCACATTCACATGTTAATAATTAAAGCACTTTTGTCTAGAAATAAAGATCAGGGAAGTGTTCTGTCTCTAAAAGTGAAAGCCAGCCAAATGGGAGGCCCTCCTGATTTCCTTTTGACCTATATATTTCAGGATGTATCACGGCAAAGAGTCCGCGCTAGCGAGAAAACACACAAATATTTACATCAAATATTCATCCCTCTTTGCCCTCAGGGCTGGTGGAAGCTTTTCATTTTGGGAGTGTATAGGAGAAAGAGTGGCGATAAAGGTGTACCAGAAGTGAGGCTCAGTGGAGTCATTTGTCTCCCCATCACATTCCCTCTGAGGCAGCACTTTGAGGCCAGTGAGCACAACAGAAAGAAGACTTAAGGACATCCGTGTCTCCAATATGGACACTATTTATAGCCTTGAAAACAGCTCTCTGTGCCATAATCGCCCGTGCTGCAAAGCAAATCTGAACATTTTCTCCCCTCTCACATTATACAGCAAAGCACACACACACACAGTAATTACTTACATAAGGTACATTACTTGCACCTTTAAGCAGAACGTGCAGCTCATGATGCTCTAAAGCGGAGGGTGGGGCCGGGGCATGGGGTGTTGACTCTCCCCATGAAATACAGACCAAGGTGGTGAAAGAGAGACTGGCATTGAAATGCAAATTTCTCATTGTGTGCCAGCTTACAGTGGAAATCCAGAGTCAATGTTTCATGCAAACACATGATCCAATTTCACAAATATGGATAAAAAGACAAAAGACAACTTTTTTTTAATTGAAATGAGAAGTGGTTTAATGCAAGTCTCAGAAGACATTGCGACGATCTAATGGCACAATTTTAGAAAACTAAAAAAAGACATCCATTGAATTCCAAGCATTATTACAAGACTGATGGCAAAGTAGATTTAGTGCAACAGATACTCTAAATCAGCAGGAAAAACAGTCACACATACATATGATAGGACACTTCATGTGAACCGAGAGCCCTCTGCTGGCAGGAACATGTACGAGCCAGAGAAGCGCACTGACATAAAACGTAAACAAAATATTGAGAGAAAAACTATTTAACGATTACATTTTTAGTTGTAGTAGTATTAGTATAGATTGTTTGCAAAATAAACTACAGTGAAATACTGGACTCTAAATAGTTTACACAGCAGCCCTGACAAAAGGCACATGATCTGTCTTTAAAACTTTGGCTTTTAAACATTCAGTGAAAAGCAACATTGTCTGTAGCTAGTTAACAGTGACTAGAGATGCTTACATTACATAAACAAAATAAAGGAGTTTGTCAAGCTGATATAAAATGATTACATAATAAGCATACACTTACAAGCAAGAGTATAACTTTGGTTAGTCTGCATGGATGGACATTTTATGGACACTTCATTTCTCGAATGAAAAGTTACTTGAAATTTAATTATGAGCAGCTACACAAGCATCAAATGATTCCTCTATTCTGTGTGAGGTTTGGTTATAGTTGATTGCCTAAACTTGAACATAAAAATAATGAACTATGTGAACAAAGTAAAACCTAAACTTTCTCGTATATATACTTTATATATTAGACGAAACACTTTTCCTGGTTTCTTTGTGAAACTATTGTTTCCCCAATTTTAATCATAATAAAAACTGAAGACGGCTTGAGATTAAGCACTGTGGCTAACATTTTTAAAATTACTCTATAGTGGTTAAAATAGCAGTATAACAACATTTTCACCCAATTTTCTTTATTACCAATAATAATAAAACAATTTAAAAACTTTTTTTTAAAAAAATCTTCATTTTTTTGCATATGAATATATTTAGTTATATACACATACACTAATCAGCCAATAACATACAATCCCATACTGCAATGAAGTGGTAAAAAATTAAAGTTATTTGAATTAAACAAAAGTATTGATTGATAGTCACATGAAAACTGACATTAACTGCATGCTGATATAAGGTCTTTAACATAGTCTCAGTGTGGACATATATATTGTCCTTATGAGAGGTAATCTTCCTGGCCTTTTAGTCGCTACCTCCACATAGCTTCAACAGCAGCTTCTTGTAATCCCCAGAGGTATCACTCTGACAAACGGTAAAATCAATATGAATTTCAAATCATCTCACAAATATATTACAAAAAGTAGAAAAAATTATTGAAACTATATGCAAAATGGGACTTACTGAGATGTCGTTGTACAGTGATTTTCCATAGGCCTTCACATACTCCTGTCTGATATCCAACATATCAACCTCAGAGCGAGTCACCATGATGCGGATCAGGGTACGGTCCTTGGTGCCTGCTCCCTGTCAACACACCATAATGTGAGGCTTAACTGACTGCGTCAGAGAAATGATCTCTTCTCCCTCTACAACAACTTCAGGGCAGCAAACAATTGGCTTGTGTTGCTAAAGATAAATGTGATGATAAACAACAAGTGTACCTTCATGGCCTTGTGGAGCCTTTCTGCAAAGAAGGCAGGGGTGTTCTTGATGCATTTCACTAGGAATTAGAGGCAGATATTAATGTTGGTCACTGTAACAAATTAGATGTTTTCAAAACATACACGGAAAGATATAGTGCCATGAAAAAGTATCTGTCTAATTTTATTTATTGAAGCTAAGGAAAAAAATCCAACACTTGTATTACCTGTGTGAAAAAGTAATAAGACCCTGAATATGACCTTTAACAGTAACAGATGTTTCGTATAAATAGAGACCCGCCTTTCACACTGCTGTGGTGGAGTTTTGCAAAATTATTTCATTCTAGCCACACTGTAAGGTTTTCAAGCATTAACTGTGTATTTAAGGTCCAAAACTTTAAATGTTTTTGTTTTTCTTTTTTTTTTAATTTCTCAGTTGCACTTGAGTTTTGAATCTCAGAATATTGCAAATACATTCTCCCTCAGGATTTTCTGGTAGAGAGCAGAATTCATGTTTCCCACAATTATGGCAAGCCACACAATAAGTGGCATAGCTTTCCCACACCATCACACTACAACTACCAACCTTTACCGTAGATACAATGTTCTTATTGTGAGTGGGGTGTTTGATTTATGCCAGTAATGGGATCTCTGCCCCTATATTAGCTTCACTTTCAACTTTTGACTCATCTCCTTTAGGAGATCTATTATAGTTTCCCAAAAGGTTTGAGGATCATCATGGTATGTTTTGACAAATTGAGAAGATCCCTCATATGCATCCTTGCCACTTTGCCAGTTTACTCCAATTGGAGATGTGTTACTCCAGTGTCAGCCTTTCCCACACTGCTTTAAATCAATGTATTCCTTTACTTCACTTCAGGAATTTCATTTGATTGTGGTTATGGTATGCTGCTTGTTGAGATCTTTTATCCAACATCACATTCCCTGAAAAAATGTTATTTAGGTAATGTGTACATTTAGCGGGGATGGCAGTAATCAGCCCTGGGTAGGTTTAGTCCAACTAAACCGAAATATTAGTTAATATTAGGTGGGGTCTGACGCTTTTTCCATTGCTGTTTGTAAACACAATATTCAAACTGACCCCCTTCTCCTGTGCTCAATGGTGCATGCCCCCTGCCGCTGCCAGCATCACACACATGCCCTGAATGACAGTCCGACGGCATTTAGCGGTGTAAATATAAACTAAAGATGTTTGCAATGTTTGATATTCGGACATAGCGTGTCCATAAACTGCTAATACCTCCACAACAAGCTACGTAGCATATAGCTAAACTAGCCCATGTTTGACATCTACCTGTCCAACATTAAACAGGTCAACTCCACGTCGCTGTTCAGCCCCAGCCTCTCCTTCAGGGCCTGGAAGCAGGTGAAAGCCACGCCGATGTTCACTCTGGTTTTAGAGCGAGTCACTCTGGTTTTAGAGCGAGTCTTATCTGATGCACGTTTAGTTTCTGTATATTTTCTTTTTTTAACCATGTCCATTGTTTCTGCTTCAGCCACAGAATAAATAGACCCACAGAGCAACACGCTGTGAGCCCTCTCATTGGCTGGAGAGTATACACCTACTAAACATCCCGGTGCATAACAACGAGAGTAAAACACCAAAATACGGGCACAGGGAGGGGGGCTGCACACACAGTCACCACCACAGAGGACTAGAAGCCCATAGGTGATGATTAAGATGGATTTCAATTGTATAAGTGTTGCTTTTATTTCTGGGCACAAAACGTCAGACCCTACCTTTAAAGATTATTATAGTAGTTAAATTTAACGCAGCCCAACTGTGAACACACTAGAGAAAGGGAGGTAGCTAGTTTTTTCCTAATATTTTGCACTGCTCCAATTAAGAAACATAAAGATATGCACATTGTAGCTTCATTAGCAGCATTTTAATGATGCTGAGAAATCCAGCAGTGATGTTTCAAACTACTTCCTCTTCTTCAGACTAAACAAAATATATACATTCATCATCTTAAATATATACATTCATTATCTTAAATAGATCATAGGCTCTGGTCAAATGACAGTGTGAAGAAGAGCATGTAGCTTTTAACTACATCTCAGGGAGCTATAGTGTGTGAACCTTCTTTTTTCTTTGTTATGAGATGTGTGCATTAAATATACTTTGGCATTACTACAACTATAATTTTTTTATCCAATCTTTGCTTACAGAAATAATATTTGGAGTTTCAACATGTTTTTGGAAAGCCAAAGTTCGGTTGAGGTTTAGAAACCTTGAGAACATACCCACAGCCACCATGCCAGACTCCACGTTGCCAGACATTTCCCTGCAGATGCTTTTCTCAATGTCTCTACCACACATTTGCTGGTATTCCTGGAAGACTAAAAAGAAAAAAAAGACCATAATCACAGGTAAGACAGTTATATCCACAATACTGCAAAACCTGTATAAACATTTCAGAAATATGTACCTAAAACAACATCAACATGTGCGGTATACAGTGACAGTGGGAAAAGAGAGCGGAACTTCCAACACACAGCGGAAGAAAAGAAATACAACAATACTGAAATTACACACCTGCCCGGAGGTGAGGCTTGCTGCGAGCACAAAGGATGGCATTAAACTGCGACTCATCAGTTCCTACTTTATTTTCCCCGGCAGCATACAGTTTCTGTAATGTAAACATACACACACATGCATTAAAAGAAGAAGAAACATAACAAAAGGCTTGGCAATACCTGTCCAATAACATTATACAACGCAATGAACTTTAAACTGGTACCTGTGCATCCTGTTTGGCCAGGGAAATGTCAACAGTCTCTCTCTCATCACGATTTCCCTGAAAGAGTAAAACATTCACTAAAAACACTTTACATGGGTGGCGTACATGAGCTTATAATGAATCAGGTATCAAATCTGCAGCAGTTACCTGAGAGAGAGAAATCATGAGTCTGCGGAAATGACCAGAGGTGTCACTGCTGATGGCGTCCTCCAGGCTCTTCCCATACTCTGGAAAGACCATGTGGTTTTTTTTTTTTAGGGAAATACATTCATTTGCGTAACATTTGCATTTTGTTTAGTCACCACTTTTCACAATCCATTATCCATGTGTGCATAAAAGGATGAATGAACTACTTAAAAACACACTCAAACAAATCAAAATTTAACACACTTTAACCTGCTACATTAGACAAGAATTTCAAAAGTTTTCAAAAATCCAGTTTCCACCAGTAATGTGAAAATTGTGACATCTGAACAGCACATGAACTCAAATTGCAAGTTTACTTTCACATTCCACTATTATTCTCTCTTGCTGTGGAGAACAGACTATTTAAAAGGGCTTTGTTTGTCATAATCAAAAGTGTGAATGAATCTGAACTAACCAGCTTTGTATATTTTAGAGATTTCACAAATCTCCGCATTGGAACGTGATGAAAGAATCTCAATCAGACATGCTTCATCAGTTCCCGCGCCCTGAAAAAGAAACAAAAAAAACAAAAGCAAAACAGAAACAAAATTAGAAAGACACTGAAAGAGCAACCTTCTTCAGTGAGAAAACCTAAATTTGGAATTCATTTGCATTTAAGATTTTCACTGCCCTTATTTTTCTATTACATGGTGTCATACACAGTATGGTTTGGTTTACGCCAGTTATAATGAGCTGAGGCAATGACTCGAGCCTTTAACCTTTATAGCCTCCCGGAGTTCAGATGCATCAAAGTTTGCAGGCTTCATTAACATGGCAAGAACCAGTTTCTCAAAGTTTCCAGTGAGCTCAGACTTCAGATCATGGAATAAATCCTGAAAGAAACACACAAAAAAAAAAAACATTAGGGCGAGTTTAGCCGAGATATGTAATAGAGGCTATCAGAAGCAGCAGAGCACAGAAAGTATTTTAACAAACAAGACTTTTAAAAAATGTATATGAGAGAGCCTACCTTGCCATAAGTTGTTTTGTAGCCTGCTACCATTGGAACCCTCTGCTTGTTGGTACGACTTCCCAGAAGTTCAATAATGGCATTTTCATCAGTGCCTGTTCAAGATTTCAATTTTAAATCATTAAAGATTAATAAATGAGAATATGCAAATAAAGAGCCCATCATTTACTTTGATGCATAGTCAAAAAAACATTATATACTGACCAAAACCCTTCATAGCCTTTCGAAGAACTTCAACATCCCTCAGTGGATCTGCCCCTGGAAAGTCTTTAATAGAGCCCCTGTACCCTTTCTACAAACAGAAGATAAGATAATGTACAGTCACAGTCACACATTTGTTGCATTTGCATTAGAACAAGGTTTCAGAGAAGTCCTAATACAGGATACAAATGCATCTTACAGGAATGGCAGGTGCCTGAGGGTGGGATGGAGCTCCACTTCCATATCCAGGCACTGAGGGGTTAGTAGGGGGGGCTCCGGGGTAGTTTGGCATGGGCTGCTGGCCTGGGGCGGGGCCTCCTGGGTAGTTTGGCATGGGCTGCTGGCCTGGGGCGGGGCCTCCTGGGTATCCCTGCTGAGCCCCTCCTGGCTGTAAATAGAGGACAGCTGTAAGTGCCTATGTATATACTCACTAACTTCTAATAGAGCAGATAAGACTGTGAGGCTGGTGAAGATAAGGTGATTTCAACAAACAAGAGATTTAGCTTAAGTCAGGCCATATGTTATTAATGACTTGCCACTAAAGAGGTAAAGGGTGAGATAAGAATTTACGTACCGCGCCATAGCCTCCTGGTGCTGCACCCCAGCCTCCACCTGCAAAGAAAAACATTAGCAAAACATTCAAAATGAAATAAATTTTAGAGGGCAAATCTAAAATACTCTGGTTAGCAGCTTTTTGTGACAAAATACACTACATATAAGACTCAATTTTCAAATTTGATATCTTGCAGCCTCACCTGCTGGGGGCATGGATGGATAACCTCCTGCTCCAGGCTGTGGTGGGTATCCTCCTGCCTGAGGAGGGAAACCCCCAGCTGGGGCAGGGTAGCCACCAGCCTGGGGAGGGTAGCCACCTGATGCTGGAGGGAAACCGCCTGCTGCGGGAGGGTAACCACCGGCCTGAGGGGGGTATCCACCTGCCTGTGGGGGGTAGCCTCCTGCTGCAGGAGGATATCCCCCTGCTGCTGGTGGGTAGCCTCCTGCTGCTGGAGGGTAGCCACCTGCTTGGGGCGGATATCCCCCTTGTTGAGGTGGGTAGCCTCCTGCCTGGGGTGGGTATCCACCGGACTGAGGAGGGTATCCTGGGTAGCTCATTTTAGGACCTGAAGATGAAATAAAATTGTGTTTGTTAATGTGATGGATGAGGGCCATCCTATGCACTTTTAGATCACTTTGGGCCTTTTCCAGCCGACCTTTAGGAACTCATGAAACTTAACCTGCATTTGTACCATAGAAATTTAATTCTGCATGTAGTTTGCTGCACTGATGTGTGTTTAAGACCATGTGTAAGAATTGCAACTGGCATATGCTGCCAGCCTTCATTCAGACTGCAAACAAGCAGTGACTTGTCATGTCACATTGGGGCATTCCATGATTTGTTTCTCTAAATGCAGTAATGCAAAGAAGAATGAGATATTTAGTTAAAGGATTTTTTTTTGATCCAATAGCCATTATATAAAACTATACTTGGATTTTTGAGATCCCATGACTTGATTAGTAATGAGATCACATGAGATTTACATTGGGTTATTCATTGTGTATTATAGTGGTTTATAAAATAATGTTTGAACAACTTAGAAGTAATCAACAGGGGCTATATCAGATAAAGTGACAGTTATTTTAATGATAATCATCTATGATTAGTTTGACATTTTCAAACAGTGTTCTAAAAATAACAAACCTATCCCACACACCACACCCAACTGGGCCTAACAAACTGCTTCATCCCATTGACATTTACAAGTTAATGAATGAGCTGCACCTTTAACCAGGATTTCACAAGTGTTTCTCGCAGATTAGACCCAATAAAATGCTCAAATCAGATAAAAGAAAACACCTAAGAACTTGTCACATGAAACGAGGCTTCATGTGACAAGGCTGTTTGACCACACCTCAATTAATATAACGCAAACTTAAAACTATTCCATCTGTCTAGATCCCTAACAATATGATAACAAAGACATTCGCTCAGTATTCTTGAGGTTTTACTTCCCTTTAAAAAAAACCCCAAACAAAACCACCAGAGTGAAGACAATCAACTCTTATTCCGATTATACTGCCACAAATTCCTATTTGAAGATCTAACTTGTTGAAAATGTCATCCGTGTGGAGATCTGCTGTTTGGAATTTCGCAACTGTTCATGTGTGACTGAGTCATCCCACAAAGGAGCTAAAGACTCACTACAATTCACTTTGTTTACATACAGGGCTACCCTGGGTTTATCCTGAGCCTTTAGGCTTCTGTTGTAGGAAAGTGTGTGCTAACTATATGTTTGCTATAAAAACTCCACTTATTTGCAGGTATTGGTTTAGTTTTGGTTTTAACTGTTGATTTAATTGTTCTAAATGCTTGGATGCACTAAGGGCGTGTCTACAACTGATACTTCACCAGACATTTTACACAGTTGGTGGTGCCCTTTTGAAGGACATTTAGTCCTTAAAGCTCTGGCTGCTATCAGACTGCTATGCAAGCTTTCTCCTTTTGGACGTTGGAAAAAAAAAACTGCTGCGGCTTTTATGTGTTATCGGAAATTACGACAGCACTGTCACCACAGTTGAGACATTTCTTTTCAAAGACAAAAAAATCAACTACTGCTGACATAGTGCAGACTGTATAACACTTAAGCACATACGTTCGTTTGTGGACGTCAATCCATACTCCAGTTTACAGTTTTACGATTTTTACGAAGAATATCATAAACTCTGAACAACACAGGCCTGTGATTTCTAAACTCATCAAACAATGTAAAAAACCGTAGAGGTGTCTGCAGCATCTTACTCTTCTAATTGTCTACAAGACGTAATGAGTGTGAAACTGAAAATATAAAGTCTAAACATGTTATTTCACTCATATCCCATTATGTCAAACGGCTTGTACCCACCCTGCGGTCCGTAAACGTTACATAATACTGTGGGACGAAGTAAACTGTCTAGGATTTATTGCAAGCATCCAAATCTGCACTAACACTGTATGTTAGTGGACTTGCCGCATGTTAACCTAAATGATAAGTTAAAGATAAAAGTGTCGATTAGCTGTTTTCAGACTTAGCCTAGTTGTCGCTGTGCCAACGTCCTGTTAATTAGGGTAACGGCGTCTGTGTCTGTTTGATTAGTTTAGACTCGGACATCGCAAAAAACGCCTGCAAGCACTTTGTTAAACTTCCTCGTTTGATGTCATGCAGAGTGAGACAAATATTTCGAAGAATTGAGCACAGTAGAAATAGAAAATTCCAACAACTTACGTGGGTTTACGGCCGTGGACTTCAGATACAGGAAGAGCCGGATGGAGAGTATGTGGGTGGGACCTCAACATTGTTTCCGTCATTTACCAGTAGCTTCCCGAGCAGGGAGGCAAAATCCATCTTTATTATTTTCACAACAATACAGGAGACACCGGCAATGTGACACTGAAGATTAAATGTAACATACTGGCGTGACTGCATTCATCCGGGTTCTCAGTCCTATGCAGTGATAGAAAATGGAGAGCTAATCTTCAAATAAAACCAGTGATTGTAAGACTGCTACAACCAGTGATTGTAATCACTATTAGACTGCTTTATGCAGCAGACCCGAATAAAAGGGCCATACTTCAAATTAGTTAATAATGTAGGCCTAGTTATATTATCCATTAAGTACGAGAAAGCATCAATTAAGCTGTCTCATAAATGGTGCAAACGCAAAATGTGCAAATTAGTGAGTTAAATCTTAAAGACAGTGAGGAACTCTAAGTGTGTGGTTCAGGCATGTTAAGCAGGAGAGCTACACACACAATTTGGCTGAAGCGACCCTTATTAATGGCTCGCTTCTTCAAATTAGGTTTTCATACACGTACATAAATCAGTGCACTGTGAAGTTTATCATGTTGCACAGTAGGCTATACACCATAATAAAACTATAACTTTAGATTCTTGACAGCATGATAAAATGATTAAATGTAGGTCTAGATGATGAAGTCTTAATTTTCCACACGACCATCCTGTAGGCCTAGTTGATTGGCTCCAAACTAGTTTTGATGTCACAGTAACATTGTACAGCCACTAGATGGTAGCAGCAGACAACTACCCATTGACTAACTGTCAAATATCTTTCCTCCAACTGTAAATCTGCAATAAAGAGTACAAAGCAGCATTTAAAGTACAGCAGGGTTTGGGGTTTTTTTTGCATTTCGCTGTTCATCAGCGGTGGATTATGAGCATCACAAAAGCATTAACATTAACTTTGTTGACAAATAAAAGAGCATAATTATATTTTATTTTGTTATCTTTCCATAAAACAAACCAAACAGTGATGACAACAAAATATGACTGAAGTGTAATAAGACATTAAATGGCGAATATATTTATATAGGCTATATTTAGACTATTGCTTTCTTGAAGTAAGTTAGAAATTCATTCAAAACTATTTTAGGAGTCCAAACCAGGGTTTTGGGCAAAATGCTCCATTAAACACGCCAGTTTTACCTAGTCTGCATAGCACTCTGCTATAGGTGAGTGAAGGTCCCTCTGTAACTTTTAAGTATCCATGCAAAATGTAAGGAGAAAGTTACATGTTGGACCTCCTATTGGATGTGACGCAATTCAGACTCTACCGGGAACTCTGCTTCGAGCTCTCCACTGGCATTCAGGCTTTTGCGCTTCATGCTTTCACTGCGCCCTCCCCTGTCACCGCTGTGCCGTTACTGGGGTCCTTCAGGGCTCCCCAGGTGCACGCAAAGATCACACCCAACCAGTCGATGCGAGGGGATGACTGAAAGGAGCTGGGTGGTCCAGAAAATCCGGCAAATCTGACGCTGCTGTTCCAAGAGGCGCAGCCTACACAAAGCAATATGATGTCTGCTATAGAGACTGGTACTCCTGTGTACCAACCCGCACAGCTGCTCAACTGGGTGTATATGTCCCTGCAAGACACACCGAGCGGCGCTTTTGATGCGTTCAGAGTTGATTCGGACACTTCTCCTCAGGACATGAACAGCTCCAAGCGCAGCGCAGCAGATCTGAGCTCCAACTATCTCAACAACTTCTTCCACCTGAGGAGTGAGGTAGAGTTGGTGTGATGCTACGCTATTATAACGCACTTAAAGTAAAGTTTAACAACTCTGCAGAGCAGTTTGGAGGTTTACAGCATCAGTGCTTTGTTGAATCTTTCTCCACTCACTCTTTTCTGCTGCATTTTAAACTCTCTCTCCTAAGGCCATGAATATTATACTCACATTCACTCCAGGTTATTTTTGTTGCCCATACAGTAAACCTCACCTGCATGCCTTCATTGGGTCACACTGTGGCGAGTAGGTGGTATGAATATGTGTTTTGTACCCTGGTATAGTGCCTGAGTGTGTTCAGACTGTTCTGGTGTCAGTGTGCAGCTGGAGGAGGAATGGCAGGTTGAGAAAGACCTCTCACAAAGTTTTTAAAAATGTAACTGTAAGCCTTAGCCAGAGGAGTACTACGATATGGCTTGATGTAGCTCCTTTTAATAATTGCACTTTCAAGAAAAGAATGAAAAACTGAAATAAATGTGAGGAAGAAGTGAAATTTGGTTAAAAATATGTGGTTAAAGCACTGGTACATATTTTCTTAAACTTATTAAATCACTCTGTAACACTTTAACAAAAACAAAAAAAGATACTTTGAACAGCACACCAAAGATGTGCAGCGGTTTGATGTCTAATGCAGAACTGCAGTGTAATGGACCTGTGCATCCAATCACAATCCTCTTTCTGTGATGCCTTCAGAGTAAACAGCCCATGTCTGCAGGCTGTTCTTCATACTTACCCTGCGGTACCATAGCACCCGTCTCCCCCGACCAGCACAATGATGCCAATTGTGCATGCCAACAGGACCAGTTGCAAGAATGCATGACAAAGGCATTTTGTTCTGATGAGGAAATAGACACTATTGGCTCAGAGTAAATGCAGTAAAGGCAGCACATCTGCAGAAGTAAAATAATGTCGGCCACTGTCAGAGGGACAAACCGGAAAATCAATCAATGTGATGGACTGACATGCTGAAATGTGCCAATTGTTTAATTGTTTAAGCCAATCAAAAGCAATGCTGCTTAAGCAATTAGTTGAACAACCAAAAATAAATAGAGAACATTCATACTAGTTTCTGACATTTGACTAAACATTAAAGCAGTCAATAAAGAACAACATATTAATGGATGATTCTTGTTAGTTGCAGCCCTGCTTTTGTCTTTCTGCCAAATATTTGAATGTTTACATCCACATGGTTCTGTCGCCAGTGATTCATCATCTTGGTGTGTTTTGCTTCTCTCTGACAGGCCTTGAACAACAATTTCTACAAGAGCTCCTCGCCCTACGGGTCCCTCAACAATATCGTGGATGGTCTGAGCTCTCTGGCTGACCATTTCTCAGACCTCTCTTTATCCCCAGAAACACGTAAACCCAGCAAAAGGCCGCCACCAAACTACCTGTGCCACCTTTGCTTCAACAAAGGACACTACATCAAAGACTGTCCCCAGGTGAGCCCCACATGACGTGTTGATCCATACATGCAGTGACTTAAAATGAAACAGTTGTGCACATTGTGGGTGATAATTTTAGCTGTCTATCAAATGCTTCAACGTGTTTCAAGGAAACTGATAAAAACGAAAACTTAGTTCATAAAGTGAGATATCTGATCGTAATCTTAGATGTGATAATGTCGACTGTTCACCCCAGTATTCAAATGACAAATTCCAGGTTAGAATATTATGTTTGCATTATTTTTTTCAGTGTGAATGAAATAGATTCTTCAGCACATATTTGAGTTAGATGTACCACTGCAAGGTTGGTAATGAGCAGCAGATGCCAGATTGAATCTCAGAGCTGGCCTTAATGAAAGATGATAGGTTTCTCTGTGGAACTAGGCACGACCTCTACTAAAAACACGAAAGAAATATTACCGCTGCTTTATGTGCAGCTGCATTTTCCCATTGATCATGTTCAGAGGGAAATGCCTGACATTTGTTAGGTGTAATGGAAATAATC
>JANJYQ010102098.1:2489-16519 GCA_024605255.1 Rastrelliger kanagurta | reverse complement strand
AAACTATGTACAGTGTCCAAAGAGGTAACAATGTACCGTATTCATAGGAGGGGTATCTGTTATCATTCACAGAAACTGCACCTTTTTTCACCTTTTCTTTTTGTCTTTGCCCGTCACGTTTTAATAAAGTTGAGTTTCTTCTGCACATGGAGATCACTGTAAGACACCCGTCTCCAAAACTGAATAAGAGCTCGAGCAAATTGTGTCAGAAGCCAACAAAGCTGGTGGCGTTTGTTTTGAAGGCTGACTGCTCCCAACTTATGCAGCCTTTTGAGCTGGGTTTGTGTTTTTTGGAGCAGAGTCCAACCAGATGTTTCTCTTTGAGCCACTGAAACTGATAGCTCATGACGCAGTGTCATTTTTCACCGCCGTATCTCCCCGCTCCACTCAACACCCACATAATGCTTCATTTCTACGAGCGGAATCAATACGTATTTTAAAGTAATATTCTCAGTGAATAATTTTTCAGTGCGAGGCTGGCATCTCTACACTGTCTGAAAATGATCTTTCAAAAGGCAAAGCCTGTGTGGGAGGATTTGGCTGTGAGTGCGGAAAATGCCAATCAAAAGAGGCAGAGATCAATACGATTTTGAATCAAACAACATAACGATAATTCCTGCTGTCTGTTTGCAGCAAACTCTGAACTGGATGACTATTGTGGGGGAGGTCTTTTTTCTCTATTTTCTCATATTTCCTCTGTCTTTCATATTAGCTCTGTAACAGACAATAAGAAATTAACATAGGTGCAACACGAGGGTTCACTCTGGTTGAAGTAACGATTGACCTTGTTAATTAAATGAGCATGGATACTATTGCATGGCATTGAACTGTTAAAGATTGCATACAGAGTTGCACAGTGAACCACAAAAATCAATACTCAGAGGAGACGAAGAGCAGAAATTGCTTGATGAAACGGTTTTGTTTGGTTTTCTATCCGCAACTTCCCACTCCCACTGTTCAGTGGCCCCTGTGGTATGTTTGTATCTTTTCAACACTATGGATTTATAGATGCCTCAACATTGTAAATCATCTTGAAATCAAGCATCCACATGCCCTGTATCTATGGCTATAGCCAAAAATACCACAACTTTTTCCAGGAAACTTTGTACTCTTGTTTAAATCAAGAAGCTTGTCTGATCAGAATGAAGTTCAAAGCTGTGTTCGCCACAACAATACAGAGAGTTAAAAGTCCCAACAGATGCTGCCACTCTTCTGAGCATTGAGGCAAAAAAATGACAGCGGTGACCTGTGTATCTACGTTATGGGGACCTGTTTAAATAGCTGGTATAGTTTTCTAAAAATAAATGACATGGATATCCTTTAAACAATGTTGCACAAGTGGCTCCTATTTACGTGTTGATCAGAAGAGGTTTCATTCTCCCATCAATACTTGTCAAGTCCAGTTTCTTTTATCGGCACAACAATGAGATCAGCTTTCACTGCAAAACAGAAAAACTAAATAAAATAGAATACAACGGAAGAGTAATGATGACATATGCAATCAAAACTAGACAAATAAAACAAATATATAAATTATTTGATCCTTTGCGTTGAGCAAAATAGAGAGTGGCCCTGGTCCCACTTTCAGCCTTTAAAGATTTCTCACTGAATGTCAAAATGTTTTGACAAAAGATAACTTTGTTGTGACACTGTGAACCATTCATAGTTACCTCTGCCCTTCTCACTCTTAGTGGGTCAAGTTCATGCCCCAGCACTTGTCACTCATCTTGGTGGCTGTCTGTGTTTGGAGTGTCAAGGTCAAGTTTGAGTCTGGGCCATGCCAAGAGTTTAACAAGAAGGTAGTACTTTGCAGGGAACTAGAACAACTGGTTAGGTCAAAAGTGGCTTAGCCATATTTGAAAGCCAATTTCAAGCAGACACAGGTCGGACATGCAACACATAATAAATAAAAAAGTTATGTCAACTAACAGTGATATTCATAGATTCCACGTGTCTTTACTGTATGGTGAAGGAATCTATTATTTAATGATTTTCTTCTAATTATTTTCTACATAAGATGTTGCCTTTGTAAAGTACGCTTGTATCTATAGGTAAACATTGTCAGTTCTTTCCACACTCCTTACCAATCACTGTTGTGTTTATGGATCTTAGACACAATAGTTTGGTTACATTCAGGCACGAGAATATTGGCAGATTAGGGTCAGAGAGAGTTTTTAATAGCTGCTTTGTTAATGTAGAGGAATTGGTGCAACCTTTTGGGTATCATTAAAGCAATGGTTTAATTTTCAGTGGATTAAACCAAAAGAAACCTATGATTGGCAAAATGGAGGTGAAAAGTGCTGTCCAATGGCAAAATGTGATGTTTTGTTGACCTTAATCTGCTTTCATTAATTGTGTGGCTCCAAAGCAATGTTACACTGTTTCCTCATTTGCCACAGACGGACAAGAGCCATAATTTCTTTGGCCACTAGAAATCTTTGCCATTTGAACGTAAACACATGTCGTAAACAGCTGATGCTGGTGTTTTTCTTGGGAGGATAGTCTCAAATTTTTTGCTTACTTTACAAAAGTTTGTGGGCTGTGTTTTCACAAACAAGCTCTGGAGCTCTCATATAAATTATGTTTTATTGATGAAATTGAAATAAAACTTTAAAACATCACATTAGGGTTTTAGTTGAAAGCAGTTGTCATAAATTTTGTCCCTATGTAACCCCACCCCACTGTAGCTGCATTTTGGAACATTTAATTTCAGGGAAATGACAATAAAAGAATAACATCTTTAGACCTCCATCCTTGCTGTGATGGGTCCTTGTGTTTTTGCATGCATTCTTTAGCGACTTTAAATTTAGCCTAGCATCATAATCCCCGGCATTGTTCTGTTAGTTGGGAGCAATGCTAGACATGTTTTTGGACGCATAGCAGTCGGAGCTTCAATGTAGACGGAGTCGGGTCCAGTTTAAGTTGGCCTCTCGCCACTGTGTCATCTGCCAGACACAGAGATGACTCACTGCACAACTGGAATCAAGGGGGCCATGGTGTCGGGTGTCCCATGTGCCGAAGAATAACCAATCAATGTCAAGAAAACAAAGTAAAGAACAAATTAGCCCTACGCAACTAGACATTGGAGATGTATGTGTGTAGAGTTGTTTTTCTTGGCTTAGGAGATCAAGAAAGAAATTTGTGTCGGCATTTGAGACCTATTAACACATTTGTAAAAAGATAATTATTCTTTTGTGTATATCCTCCATACCTTCCTTTAATGGCATCATATTAATATCATATATTTGCTATAATTTAAATTAATGTTTGTGAGCTGGATTTTTTTCCAAGTGAGCCGAAACAAAGTTGTGAAGTCATCGAGGGTAGCACACAGAAAGCTCTTTTAACACTGGGCATGTCCGCTTCAACCTCCTAAAACAATAAAGGGTTGAATTACATTTGTTTTCACACATGTTAATCTCTGCTTGTAAAACTTACACAAGCCCGAGGAGGTGTGCTCATACAAAAATTCCTCAGCGAGTTTGTCAGACGACGAGTGCGTGGCTGGAGTGAGTGAAATTAATGAAGTCTGTAATGGGTTATCAAAGAGGGGAACCTGATATCTGTGGCGGGGAACCCCACCTGTTTATGGGGAGACACACTCAGTCCACACGCACTCACACACACACACACACATACACACACACATGAACACATGCATACATGAACATTACATATCACAGTCTGCCAGACCAAAGAATTGCAGGTGGAGTTCAAATGCTCCCCCAATGCCAGAGCGACAGGTGGATAGGCATTTTTTTTTATGATGTCTGCTCTCCCCATGTGTACTTTTTAACGCGAGCAACTTGAGACGTTAGAATTGACTGCTGGAAAGGAAAACAGACAAAGAATCTGTATACCTGTTGTTGTTCATGTTTTTAATGCAACTTAGATTGTAAGTTTCAGTATTATCAACAACATTTTTATGTAAACAAACTACACTTTTTCTAATCTCTTCTGCTCCTGATTATAACACTTCTGTGTGATTCATGAACATTTTTACAACACCTGCTCCTCTAAATTGCCATTTTTATATATATGTAAAAATAAATTTATTCAACAATAATATAGATACAATAACTAAATAACATGACAGAACATTCTGGCAAGTTAAAAAAAATACATCACTTTGCTGTATGCCATATCACAACATCACAATCTAAAGTAATACATAATAGCAATAATAGTCTTGTATATTGATATCAATATGATATATCAATATGATATCGATATATTGTCCAACCCTACATTAAAGTAAAAATAATGTGGCTTTCAATGCACCAGCAACAGAAATTTACTGGAAATAAACTGGGGACTGAGGGCCAACAGCCATATTTGCTGACAAGATAACAATAAGAGCAGAAACTGAAGTTAGACAAAAGAAAATGTGAAGATGATAGAACTGTCTGCACTGTTTGCTTTTTAAATGATCTCGAGAGAATAAAGTGAAGAAACATGAAAGGACCATGGTACAGTGCAGTGCAGGTTTCACCACATTTAATTAAGCAAAAAAGTCTTTATATAATTGTAAAAGAATGTTCAATATATTGTATAGCATAGTGTTGCCATGCTTATACAAATAGTACAATTCTGAGGTTAAATCAGTTCCTTAATCGTCTACAACCTTATACTTCAACCCTTCCATATTTACAGTAAAAGTGAAATATTACTTTATACTAATCTAGTATAAAGAGATTGGGACTAGAGAGCAGGGATTCTGAGTATTTTTTTTCATTTCTGTATATGTTTTTGAAATTTGATCAAATGAAGCCACAAATCAGTCTCAAGCATGTTCAGATCATGATAGAATGATATACCACATGCAAAATCGATTATTCGCTGTGGTGTCTTGCATCTTTATTGCTTTCCCTCTCTCTGCCAACCTTTGGTGCCACAGTAGATGAGGAGGAGGTTGTTTACAGATGGATTAGTGAAATATGTCTGCCGCGTGCAAGCGATGTGACTAGCTGCTGTAAGGTAGCGCTAAAACCAAGTGTGCAGGAGAAAGGACAGCGTGAGCTTGTTTGAATCCCACACTTTTTTTTAATGGTCACTCCTTACAGTTTTGTTGTCAGTTTATTGAATACTTGGTTTTGTACCTTCTTTTTTCTGATGCAGTAGAAAAAAAGGTAGGCGCTTATAATTAGGTTCCTTACAAAAGTCCCATTTAGGCTACGAGTTACATTTAGGAATAGAATCATGTAAAATGTATTTTATGAACTGACAATTTATTGATTTAATGGACTGACAATTTCCATTAAATAGTTAATTTCCCCTGTGCCCCTTTCTACCATTACCTTACCCAAAAGTCAACCACCCTTGTTATTTGCTGTGGGCAAACGCCAGTCGTAGTCTGCCAAATGGCAGAAGATGTGGAACGCTTCACTGAGAAGCCAAAGTGCAGGTAACACTGCTCCAAAACATTTGGAAAAAACCCTAAATTTCCACTCCACTCTCATTGGGAATATGCATGCCTGGCTACGTATGCACAGTTTCTCGGCTAATAAGTCTAAAGTGACTGTTAATCTGCAGGATATCAAAGAGTTATTTGCACTAGTTGTAATGTCAGCCCTTCATCTACTGTGACACTTTTTAGTCTCAGGAAGCACATCGATGATACTTAATGCTTGGAGCTTATATGGTGAATTTGCTCCTTCTTCAGTGTCATCAAAACAACACTGTCTCTCTTATCATGCATGATATCAGCTCAAAAATGCTGATTATGCAGGATGGATATGAGCTTCTCTGGCAAATGCTCAAATTGGACATTTGTCAGGTAAAATAATGATTTTATTTTTCTACTCAAGTGGGGCAAAGTCACATTAACTTTGCCTTTGCTATTTCTATACACATGGAACTTGTGATAGCAGCTGATAGGAGCATTTATCTGCTTCTGGAGCAGGGATATGTTGTCCACATACTTAATCCCACCTAAAAAAAAAGATCCAATTGGTTTGACCTATTTGAGTGATTGAAAAAGTGAGATGTGGTCAGTGAACCGGGCAAAGATGTCATAGGAAAAAAGAAAAAAAAAACTTTGAGCATCCTGACACAGAATGTACTTGTGTGCCAGAAATTTTCTTACCAAAACAAAACTGCTCATGCACAATAGTCAAACATGAAGGTAAATTGTGTGAGATATGGTTGCAGCTGCAGGGAGTACTGCTCTCCATAGCACAAAAATGGGGCCAACGCAAACTCCAAAAGGGCTATAAAACCCACCTTTCAATGCAGTAACACTCACAATGCAGTTACATGTCATTAAGAAGTTGAATAATTATGGAAACCATATTTCAACTGTAATAGAGCATTTGATATGTGTAGAAATGCACACCAATATTTCACCACTGCAGACTTATTGTGTTCTTGTCATTCCCTCGCTGGAATGCAAACATCCATTTGTATTTTTGTTTTTCCTCTTTTAATTCAAGCCAAAGAAGATATTTTTTGCTCAGTTACGGTGATTGTATTGATGTGTTATGTCTGACATTTTTTTGTTCAGCTTTGTACTTTACAAGCCCATATTTGGTTTATTCTTACTGTGCATGAATCACAAGTAGATTACAATTATTTCCTTATGTAAATATGAAGGGAATAAACTTTAATCTTTTTACAACTTTTACAGACAGTATGTGTCTGGATATATAACCCCAAACACCTCAGCAAAGTAGGATAATTACCAAGGTCATCATTTAGTTGTGTCTGTTGTAACTATGATTTCCAACTAAGCTTTCCATAACTTTTCCAACCCCCCCCCCCCTAAATTTTCCATTCCCCTGAACTGTAGAGCATGCACTAATACTCCAGGCTCATCATATTATGCCCCTTACCTTCATCTATATACAGTGTGTCCTAAATCACTGTACAGAAGTACTAATCATTTTCAGAGCACAAGGGCCAGCATATAGTAAGATCAAAGTTAAGCTCAACCGTAGCTGGAATGTGTTACCCTCTGGGCTATTTTTAGGTTCTCCTTGCTAACTATCTGCCTTTTGGACTTGATTGGAGATTAGCGCTGTTTTCATTTTGGCGATGAGTAAACATCCTTCCATTTATTTAGAAGCTCTGAATCCTCCCAGTGCAGCTAAGTGGATGGGCACCTGCTATTTTTGGGAGAATATGGTGTTGGGGGTATTTAAAGAGAGAAGGGCTTGTTTTACACCCTGATCAGAACCTATAAATAAAATCTGCATGTGTGCGTGTTGGGGCGATTGGGGGGTGGTGGTGATGGTCTGTATTCAGGATGTGGGTGATGATGTGTGTGTATTTGGCGTGTGTATCTGCATGCTGTGTGTATGTGTGTGTAATTGTATATCAGTGCAAGGCGGAGAAACTGAGACAGACACACAAGTGAGTGTTGAAATATGACAACATATATACAGTTTCCTCGCGTGCAGTGTCACTTTAGAGGTGTGAAGAGTAGTTGATGATTAATTTTCCAGGTCATTAACTACTCTACTTTGTTAATTAACTATGATATACAAACTTTCATTTTAGTATGAAACACATTCATGTTAGCAAGTTCAAAAATGTGAATTTTGATACAAAATATGCTGTTGATTATTGTTTAGATATTCTAATAAATATTTATTTATACAAGGCATATTTTAAATTCTCTTTTTCTGGATTAACAGTGGTGTCTGCATGAAGTGAGACAGTGATTGATTGATTGATTGATTGAATGCTGCTCTACTGCATTCTGCAGTTTAAATTGTTTAAATTTAAATTGCTTCAAATTGTATACTATAAATTCATTTCATTACTGGTTCACATACATTGCAGCAGCTTCTATAGTAACCATAGCAACAATAAAAAGCCTAAGAAAAATCCTCATAATTGGACCAGCTAAACATTGTATACATTCCCAAACCGAATATTATGAAAATAAGATATACATGTCTGGTTAGAAATCAAAATGCATTCCTTAAAATATTGCATTTTCCACTTTGAAACCAATGTGTCTTGTGCTGTGGACCAATGTAGCTACTAAACATTTTGATGTGAGACTGGGTTGTCTGGCCACACTACAATTAATGACGTCACAGCAGGTGTTTCCAACAACTGTCAAAGGCGTAACACTTGCTGTGACATCATTAGTTTGGGCATGGATGGATGCTGATCATGATTGAAGGAACTGTACAGGTTGATTGGAATATGCCCAATAATATGTCCAATAAAAGTTTGTCATGTCAGGAAGAAACAAAGTGTCACCTCTGTCTAAAAACCGCTCCGATTTACTATACAGCAAGCTATAATTACTCTCTGTCAGTTCAAGTGTGACAGATCTGAATGAGTGGATGTAGCAATGTGCATTGGTCTGCTATGTAACTCTGTCAGTACAGGTTTCTATAACCAACAGAATTTAATACAAATAGAAAATGTATTGTTTAATTAATCAACTTAAACTATTTTATGATAAAATCCAATTGAACGTATTTTAAAATAATAATGTTTTCAATTTATTCACAATATATCAAAAGAATGAAAGTGAACACTCTTAACATTGCCCACAGTGCTATGGGTAAAGGCCTGACAGCTGGTCAGGTTCAGGACGGTGAAGGTTATGATCACAGTGAGTGATTTCCATCTCACCATTCGCCCACTCACCACAACCCCGAGACCCTTGCTCAGACATTCAGACAGCTGGACCCTGGTTCTAATTTCACCACTAGTTTGGTCAGTATAACTACAAACTATGTCTGTTGTCACATATCTGGTGCTTGTCTGTTGTCTATATCCTGTTAACCTAACATATCTGTGCCTAAATGTAAACAGAGACACAATTCTGTCCATTTATCATACTTTTAAAAACAATTCAGACTCTTTTTTGCACAACAGTATGCACAGTTTTTAGGCCAGTATAAAGAATGAAGAGACCAAGCATCTAGTCTTCTCCCTCTGTCTTCTGTCTTCTTCTCTTTATGAGTAATTTTTTTTTTCAAAATGCCCTTCCCCCTCCTCTTTCCTTCCTCCTTCCTTCTCTTTTCTCCACTGCTTTCCCCTGCCCCTTCACGCCAGCTGTGGTCTGCACAAAAACTGATTTTCAGAGTGTTAACCACCATGTTCTTCCTGCCAACGGCAGGATTTCATTTGCAGAGCACAGGGGGCCAATATCTAGGGTAATTCCCTGGGTTTAGTGCCACTGATCTCTTCCCAGCTCACCTTGGGGAGAAAAATTAAAGCGGCGATAAGGCCTTACCCTGCCCAGCACCATGTTCACCCTGTGCTGCCCGCTGCCTCAGCGCTGTCGGCTGCTGGGGGTGCACACAGATGACATCTGGTCAGTTTTTTTTCACTGTCGGCATTTGCGCACAAACTACACATAATAATAATAGAGACAATATGTTAAATGTGTGTATGTAAGGCTTGGTGAGAACTAGTACATAAATCATGCTTCAGTAACATTTTTTGTTTCATAATGTAATCCTTCATATCATATATCAATAGGCAGACCTTAAAAGTGCAGCATTACTATCAGAGAGCATGTTTTGAATTAGTATATGAATTCAATGGTGTTACCATAGGTATGTTTGGCGTGATCAGATTTAATTGTAGGTGGTTAATGCAAGGCTTGTATCAAAAACAGAATAGATTTAGGTCCAATTTCTCAGTTGTATCCTATGTAATACATTTTTTACAAGTCAGTATCTGAACATATGAAACATGTAGTTTGTCTCTGTACTCAAATATCAGTTATGTATGTTACATAGGCATTAACTGCATAGATTATTTATATACATTAGATACTGAAGGTTGCGTCTTCTAGCTACTGTAAAATCACAGTTGTGCTTTCCTATGACAGTGGTGTCTGCAAATAAGGTATTTGCAATTTCTTAGTTTCCTCTCTACAATTAAAATAACCCTAATATGGTGAACCAATCCTGATGGCCGCCTTCCCAGCAGCAAATGACTTTCCAGCTGTTTAATAAAAACCATGTCTATGACAATTTTTGGGACTTCCATGTGAATGTGCCTTCTGCAAAAATCCTGATTTAATATTAAATGTGTTAAACCTGACAAAATTTAATTTAGGGGATGGAAAGTCACACTGACAAAATGAAATGTCATTTAAAAAAAGAAAATTCAATCAAAATAGCAAAATATGTACTTTCTTGTATGTTAAATGACATGTAAAATTACTTGTGGCTGAGGATATTAAAAAGGAAATAAAGAGTTTTATTCTGGCTTTGAGGTTGGTGGTCCATTCAAGGACATTGCTCGTCATCGCTCTGGTAGTACGCCTGAACTGTGTGATGGCAGCAATTAAAAGGCAAAGGCTTGTTAACCATGTGCTCAGGCTTAGCACAGTGGAAGTGGAAAATAAAGAGGTGTAGGAAACGCACATATTTAATGGTCTCCTTCATTCATCCTATGACGTTTTATTTTACTTGTTTTCTCTGTCTGTATTTAAAAAGAGTAGAGAATTCTTTCAAAACTGCTTTTGACTGCGCACACAAATACATGGATTTATTCCTTCAGTTGGAGTGGGGGGTCCCAGAAAACCATTTATTTCTGCACATCAGGGGGACTTGTGGATTTAAGTGAAACCAAATGAGCTGATGTCTCCCTGATTTAATACGCAAGTTATTGTTTCTAAAAGTGCATCGCATAATGTTCCCTCCATCTCTTTCATACATGACATGAGCGTCGGTTCGACATTATTCTGCTGAAATGTGTTTCCAATCGATGGGAGATGTGAAGCCCGTGGTGGGACATGCATGCTGCCCTTTGAAATGATGCACCAGGAGGAAAACATAAACAAATGTTTGCCACCAAGCACGTTCAAACCCCCCTTCCCTTCCCCCTTTCACCGCTTGCCCACCCCTGCTCTCCAAAAAGCCACAGCCTCACATGAGACACATTACCAGGAAGGCAAAAAACATGTTTTTGGAATTAAACTATTACGAGCTCTCCAAACTAGATAAATTTCCTAATTGGCTCCTTTCACAACATTTACATATTGCCTTTCTTTTTTCTTTTTCACTGGGAGGTGGGTGTTGTTGGTTTGCTGGGTGTCAACTAGAGGTGTCCTGTGGAGGTAAAGTTTATGAGAAGCAGCCTGGCAGAGAATCACGGCGGCTAGAACCACACTGGGAGAGAAAGAAGCGGCCGTGTCGACATACGAAGCAAAACAAACAGTCTGACTTCTAAGCCTTGGCAGACCCTGCTGACGGGTCCCTTGGTTTCTCAGCTTTCCTCCCAGATGCCTTTTAAGTCTTTTATTCTGTTTTTTACTGGCACACTTGTTTTTTTTCTTTCTCTGCACAGCTTTTGGGATGTGCGTGTGTTTCATTAATCCTCAGAGGGATACACTCTGAGGAAGAGAGGGAAGGGAGAAAGACAGAGAAAGGGAAGGAGACATGGCATTGAGTGAGTGAGAGGTAGAGACATCCTCAGATGCTATTTTCAATGTGTGAAAACCCACTCACAAATATCCACATACAAATTCTGCTATAACAATACACATGCCCCAATGTGAAGTGATACCATAAGAATGACCAATTCCTGCTGAACCCAAAATAGCTTCACGCCACACTTTAACGACTCCTCACTTTCGCTGTCAGCTTGAGCAAACACAGACGTCACGACTATCAGAGAAGTCGTCCTTCTCCCTAACCCTCCCTTCTCCTCTGCCCACTTCTGAGGCGCTGCTGCTGCAGAGAAACTCAATCTATTGTTTGATGTGAACAGACAGATTGTCTTGCAAAGATTGCCAAATACTTTATGTAAACAACCCCCATTTTAACCTTCTCCAAAGTGTGACTTAATAAAGATGAAAACGCGAGGTGTCCGTTTCCCCCTCACTGGGGAGGCTGAATGAAAACCACATGCGTAAATACAGCCTGGTGTGCGGCATCAAGTGTGCACATGAGAGAAGAAACAGTAATCAGATTGGTTTCCTGTGACAAACAATAACATTTATTTTAAACCTGCAGCATTTTTCTCAGGCACAGGCAGTAGCTCCCATGGTAATCAGAGCCAGACTTGTCTTGGCTCCAAGACTCAGGGATGTTGCTACCTAGCTGTCTTCGTTTGAGTGGGGCAAGTGAGAGGTCACATCAGCACTGGTGTAAGACAAGATGGTACTGCTGTTTTAAGAATAGCTTTTGTTTGGAAGGGGAGTTGAGAAAGAAATTGCGACCTTCTGTGTTATTAATGAATAGTTTAAGAGCTCAAAAGCTCAGCCACTCTATTTGATAAGGAGTGTGTGGTTGTGATTTGATCACATCTAACCACATAACCACACTGCTGTTGTCACATGTTTGTCCAAATAATACAAAATTGGTAAACTCATAATAAACAAATAAAGCAAACATTTCATCCTACTATGAGCAAGAAATTGAGTTTGTTGAATATGTAAAGTCACTCAGCTTAAAGTGTCACTGTTGTTGATTTAACACTTGTGATGACATTTTATTATTAGGAGAAGGCTTTGCATCATATTATTACTAACACAGATTTTAGCCATATCACCCAGTGACAAATGGGATATATAATTGCTCTGGTGAAAATATTAAGAATAAAGGGATTTATCATTGGGATAAAATTTTACCTCTCTACATATCTATTTAAACCAGTCCCTATGAGGATCAACTTTAATTATTTAATGTGGAAGCTTATCCCAGTTTCCCTCCATTTTCATAATGAGTGATAGCTTTGGTGCCCCATGTAGCTCAGCTTAACTGTGATCAAGTAGAGGCCTGTGTGAGCTCCCAGCACGCTTATAGTCCCTTAACAGAGGAACGCGCTGCGATGATGGATCACACGGTTTTCATCACAAACTCATAGGAGTGTCTGCTTGCCTCAACTTAAGGGCTTCTGACCTAAGAACTCCCCCCTGTTGGGGTGATTTTAGTTGGACAAATTTCCCCTCCTACAGGGTCTCTGCTGGCTGCAAGGGGAGCGGCTGCAAGACTCATCTGCCTCTTATTATGCTCCTAAATTGAGTGCGTACACAGTGGATGTGTTAATGGATGAAAATGCAGTGCAGGGACATGGCGTGCAGGGCTGGTAAGGAGAAACTTCTCCTATGGCCTATTGGACTGCTAGAGTAGCCAGCACTCTCAGCTTATCTCTGCTATTATGTCAAGTGTTATGTTACTTGGTGGAGGCTGGAAACTTAGACATTTCTGTGATATTTATTTATATGCTGCACATGTGGGTATTTTAGTTAGAAAGAACTTTAGAACTACAGAAATGTAAAGTATTCCCCTTCCTACTTGCACTTTTGTGGCTGGCTGATGTGACCTAGAATTACATACCAAATGCTAATATTGACTTCAGTAGATGCCAAAGCCACTATACAACCTCTGTCATGTAGCACATCCTTTAAAGCATATAAAAGTATCTGCTGAACATTACTAAAGAGAGAATTTAACACCATCCGCAAGCAAAATGTATGTTTTAGACCATTTTAAAAGAAGCCCAAACAAATAAACAGTCTACACTTTTGCTCCAAAGAAATTGTGTGGTAAAGTAAAAAAGGGTTGTCCTATTTCGAAATCCACTAGCTAATTTGACGAGCAGATGACAAAATTAGTTTCACACGCTGCACATAAGTGGGTGAAGATTACCTTGTGTCAGAGGCAGGCGCAGCGCAAGCAAGTTGTGGCCAATGTGGAGAAGCTCATAGCAACAGTCTGCGCCAGTTGTTTGATACTGTAGCTTGGCATGATGGGTGCCTCTCCGTGCCCACAATGGATCATGCATGACCACAACACTTAAATATAGAAGCGCAGGCAGCAAAACTGCAGCTATTCTAGCAGTAGCTGTCTTGTCCATATAGAAATTATATTATAGTGATTATGTGTAGACATTAATTGAGTGAATGAGACTTTTCGTAAACGTTATTTAAAACAAATGAACCCTTTAGTTCAGCAGCATATTGAAAAGGCACTTTAATTTTTCATAATCAGTTCAATTTTCTATGCATGGGAACAGTTGTACGTCCTCTGTGACTCTGGAGGAGCTTTGGTCCCGTATGAGAAAATGGTGATGTCATTGGGATTGTCTCAGTTTTGGCTTGGAGA
>JANJYQ010102093.1:3651-14472 GCA_024605255.1 Rastrelliger kanagurta | reverse complement strand
TATGTGTGTGTATGTATATAATACTTTGTAATATTCCATACTGCTCGTCCACTGCAATCCAACTGTCGTGAAGGGGTAACGTCCAGAGTTTATAGCCTAAACACTCCTACGTTATATTTGCCTTGGGGATTCGCACGGGAGCATCCACTTGCACAGCAGACAATATCAACGAGAATTCCTGACAGATACACACTGGTATTTACATCCTGCTGTGAGCGTCCAAGTAATAAATAAACACAAGAGGGATCTGCCTGCACCAGTGATTTGAAAATTTGGAAAAAAGAAAAAAATGTTCTCATTGTGCGGCTTCCGTAGTTTTATGGACGTTTTTCTTCTCTGGAGCATTATATGGATTTTCGGTGCAGGATGAAACCCTCCCTAGGTCTCCAGCTGTACTTTGAGGAATAAAAACCTACACCGAATTTCTCATCAGCATGAGGGTTAGTCAATAATGACTAAATTTCATTTTTGGATGAACTATTCTTTTACAGTAAGGCCTATCTCTGGATGAGCCCACTGTGTTTTGTGCTCCTTGAAACGGTTCATCAACAGACTTCAGGCAGTTTCACAGGCAATGTAAATTGTAAACAAACAATAGCAGTAGGATATCATATTATATTTTCTCTTTCTTTACTATAAATGGAAGCTTATCAAATATACTTGTACAAACTTAAGTCCAAATGCAATCTGAAATATTCAAGTCAACAATGTGAACAGCCTTAGCAACAAAGACTAAAGAACAGATGGCAATCTGTGGACATGCACAAACAATATTGACGTCATCACAAGGAGGAAGTTGAGGTAACATTGCAAACAAAGCATTCAGAGCAGGTTGAAGCCTACGCTTTTGTTTTGCAGGGAGCATTTTTACATAATGTTCACCTCATGTTTGGAAACTGTGACCACATCTAATACATATCTGATCTGATCATAAAAGTATAAAAAATGACAGAAAATCATTAAAAGGCATGATAGCCCTTTTAAATGCATAAACATGTTGGAACACACACTTCAACATAATAACCACATTTTGAACTTGTACAGCTATCATATCCTATTTTCGGAGTTACAAGGTTACACATTTTGCCTTTGAGTTGTTTCTGTGTCATCCACCGGGCTCAAAATGCCACTGGTCTAGTCTGACAGCAGCAAAGAGGTACAAGACATCACAATGTCAAAACCATGAGCACCCTTTTAAAGTCAACATGCCATTGCTACTGACTGGAATGAGGTCAGTTCTCATTGTTACAACCAGCAGCCAAGGAACATAATCGTGCTGATCATGTCTAATCGTAACCATGAAGTCAAACATACATGCAGGAAAAAATCACAACCTTGAAAATGATTTGACCTGTTTGCTTTTTAGTGTACGTACTGTACTGTCAAATATAATTAGATGATGAATGGAAACAGGGCATGCAGGTGCTTGTGTGAATGTGCATTTGTGTGTGATGATGATGGAGATATTCAAAGCTCCACCTCCCCACCTGCTCTTACTGTGTACTCGTGTCTCCACTGGCAGTGGGGATAATAGAGCGGCTGTTTTCAACACACTCAAGAATGCAAGCACACCCACAAACCTTATATGCTTGTTTACATTCAATTCAGGCCATTATAATCATACCAAAAAGACGACGTAATATCCGAGTAGCCTAACCACCGGAAACCTAATAATAATAATTTATATTTATGATGCACTTTACATAAAATAAATGACTGCAAAGTGCTACAAAATAAATAGACCCTTAAAATTGTGGTGGCGTTCAGTTTGTGGGGGAAAAATTTACAAGAGTTGATGTAATAAAGCTTCTACTTTTGTGAAGCAGTTGTGGCTTAAATGTTGCCAATTGTTGTATACTTTGAAAGTACCATCTCAAGCTTTGACTGCAAGGTATTTGAGTAGCATTTATTATTAACCTCTGATCATTGGATTACCTGCAATCAAACAAATCAAAAACATCTTGCAATGAGTCATATCGAAAAATCACCAGACCAAAATAGTCTTTTCTGTTATATACTTGGACGGAGAACACACTCACTGGTGCTCAGGCAGAAAGTGCAGAGTACATATTCAATAGAGAAAATAGAGAGATAAAGACAGGAAGAGCAAAAGAGGGAGGGCGAGAGATGCAGACAGATATAGAATGAGCAAAAGAAAGAGAGCAGATGTGGCCTTTGGGCTGAAACTGCTGAATCACCACGTCTCTTTGCATTACTTTATCACATCATGAACCCAGGGCACTTTCTCTAGAGCCACACACAGTGGGACCGTCACGATAAAAGAGAGGCACAGGGAGAGGGAGAGAGCATCACAACTAACGTCCAGAGAAAGTGATAATGGGAGATTCCCAGTGTGTCTACATATCCTTATCCTAATCATCCTCTTTGTGCTGATGTCACCTTGAAAGGCCCTGGAGGACACCGTCTCTTCCCTTGTTCGTATCAACGGGCTTTGTCTGTTACATAAGGGCTATATGTAGACTACACACACGCAAATATACTCTCAATCTGAACATCCTGCAAATACACTCACACTTTCATCTTGCAACTATAATATTGGACTCCCATTTTGGCCTCTCTTCATAGCTCAGTCGATATTCAGGAGCTTGGAGAATATGCCATCAGATGCAGACACTCATAATGCCTGCAGTTGCTTATAAAATTTCCAGCCAGTAATTAGAAAGAAATGCAAGCGTCATTTACAATTATAGCCCGTAACAGTCTAGTTTCTCCTTGGCAATGTACACAATATGGATAGTTTTTGTAATTTTTAAGATGTAAAAAGCTGAAATTAGGTAAGAGGGATTTCATTCATTAACAAAAGAATAATGGTAAAGATAACTAAAATAAGACATAGGAAGAGACAATAAAACCTTAATTTGCTGCTCAATACCACATCCATTTTGGATGTTATTAGAATATTTAATCACAGTCAAATGTAATTGACAGATGGAAATGACCAGTACTAATAGCATACTCGTTCCTTTTAGCCCTTCTATCAATCTATTCATCAAACTTTGTTCATCATTTATTGGCGTGGGTGTAATATGGGCCTTGTATCTGGTAGAATCTAAGGCTAAATGTGATTTTCGAACTGAGAGGATTATCTGTGATTGATTTATAAACTAACGACCAAGACTTTCACATCCCAGAAACGGACATTTATTGTAGACCACTTTGGATAAAAGAGCCAAATTAATTAAATATAATGTAACATGAGTGGTAATTATAATTTTCTCTTACAGCTGATTGCATTTTCATCTTCAGAAATCCTTGTGCATTCATTTTGCACAAGAGCTCTGTGATTTCATTTAAAATGAAATGAAAGAAAGATGATGAAGAGGATCACCTAGTGTGAGACTCACTAATAATGTAGTATAATGTTCCAGTATAATGTTCCATTTCCCAAGTTATGTTACAGAATGCCTAAAGTCTTGCACTTTGCAGAGTGGAAAATCAATAACATTTAGCTGAATGTCTCTCTGGCCCACATGCTTTAAGAGAAGCTCTCTCTCTGTACGCCTTCCCTCAAGAATTACCATTAATATTTATGTTGAGCTCTGTGGATGAAAGATTGTTTACCAACAAAATGGGCGGATACCTTAAAATAATGCTGAAGAATGCTTGAAAAATTGTAGCATGACATTCCTAAAATTTTACAAGGACTAAATACCATTGATGTTCAGAATTAAAGGCTACTTTCAGTTCAGTCTCTGAAGTTCTGGAAATGAACTATGCTGACACTCAAGTGGTAAGTCCGATTTTGGTTAAAATTTTTTTTTTAATTTTCCAAAAATGAAGGGAAAAATGATGAAACTTGCAACCACAGAACATTTTTTAAATATGTCCTGTGTCCATATGTTAACATTGACAGAAAGACTGATTCTTCAACAAAACTTAATATAAACATCCACATGCTGCAGTTGGGTGTATGGATGGTATGAGCTGAACTGATCATAGGTGAGGGGATTTCTGAGACAAACATTGATAATGACTGGAAATGGCCTTTAAGAACTTAACTACTGTTGAGACCTGGACAAAGATTTTGCTTAATTCAATAAAGGACTACACTTATACATAAGTAAGTACCACAAACTCACTCAGTATCCATTGTATGTACTATACAGGTGTCACAAATGCAGATTCTTCATATCATCATGTGAGTAAAACCACATTGGTAATCATGGTAACAATTCATTGAAAAATGTCAAAAGATGCTGACTATGTTATTAATTATACATAGGATCGTTTTCATCAACTGGTTTGGAATGAATATACTTGTCAGAAGTTGGCATTATAAGTCATGTGACAGAAAAATGAGACGCCTTCAGGAAATTGTTTCAGTTGGTAAAGTTGTTTGTTCTTCAGCAGAAAAAGCTGATCAATCATGTGTTATGTCAGTACGCTATGTCCATCTCTCTACAAAGGAAAAAAAATGACTCAAGCAAGTGTAAAAGATCAATCGTTTCTAATGTGATACTTCAAACAGCACATACAATATGTTGATAGAAATAACGAATGAGAGGTTACAGAAACAGTAACCTCTCAAACAGCTTCAGTGATTCTCTACAACAACTAAAATGTGTACTTTCACCCCATGATGCTGCTTAAATGTGATATGCCTGTTAGTAACATAATAAAATAATAAGAAAGTATTATAACCAGATAGATGCTGATTTTTATGTATGGTATTATGGAATTTGTAAAAGCTGACTTGCATCCAATGGTCTCTCTTTTGAATGTAGGCTGGAATGTCTCGTACACAGACATCACTACATCATGGGTGGCAGCCATCCAATCATAAGCCTCCAAAACACTCACAGCAAGAGACACAGGATTACCATAATGTGGAACTGCTAGTGCATATTCCTATTCGATCTGTACAGTGGAGTGGAAGCTCAATTGTGTCTATACTGCTGCATGTATCCACATCCGCATACGCACACTTGGAGAGATAATCCAGTGCTGATTGTGTTTGAAATAATATCCACTGCAGTCACTGAGGAAAATCTGTCAGTTCATCTTCAAGCCTGAGTGTCTGTGACTCAGGTATTACTGAATCAATGGTATATGGCACCAATTCAGAACAGCTATGCAATTCTACAGGTAGTGTTTTGGCATTGAAATACAGTACAACTCTTTCAAAGCCAATATAATTTGTGCCAAAGTTGGCAACAGTGGAAATACTTTCAGATTTTACAGAAACATCACAGAAAAGAGATGTTTTCACATTCTGTCTGGGTGTCTTTGAATATCTTCATAAACCAGTTCATCTTTGCAAATATAAAGATATACAGTATTAAAGGAGAAGGAGAGTCTGCATCTCAAAGATATAGAAATACAACCAACAAACCAAGGACAAGCTAACAAAACAATCAAAATTCCAGGTCCACTTCTACTGGCACTTTCAACATATCATCTGGCTTTCATCAGTTGATAAAGTTTGACTGTAGTTGTTGTGAACTATAGGAGTTCAAATGTTCTATGATTCTGAGCACCACGGCTAATGTGACAGTTTGCTCTAGGCCTTGGAAATGGCACAATCACGTATTTTTTGTTCACAAGTGTAAATACTCCTGGTTTGATACAGTGTGTTAAACATTAATGCCATACAACTCTACAAAAATGTCCATTAAATTGAAAAGGTCACAAGTGTTTCATGTGGCTGTGACGCAGACATCCAATACAAGCCTGACAAGATAAATCTACACCCACATAATGACAGCAATGAACAACTCTAAAATCTATCATCAGCATCCACACAAAAAAACCTTTATAGCCTGAAAATGTGATTTGCAGAAACAGAAAGCAGCAGAGTGGGATAGCAATGCCATTACAGAGCTGAGAGGTCACATTTCACTTGTAGAAGGTGATGTTTTATTCAGAGCTACATACTCTTATATGACAGTGGATGATGAACAAGTTGATAGTGTAAGAATAATATCCTGCCAACTTGTGCTTTCAAGGGATGAAACACTTACTCCTAGGTTTGACACTCATGCACACAGGCAAATGCATTACCATGAAGACATTCATACACGCGGCCATAAACACTCATATAAACACACAAACACAGAAGCAGGTGACAGTGCTGGATAGTGGGAAGTGTGAATCTGAACCCCAGAGAGAAGCTGTCTTGTCTGTTCAGATTAATTGAGCTGTTTCTATTTTGGGCGCAGCTTCAGAGAACAGAAAACAGTTTAATATAAAGACAAAGGGAACAAATAAAGACAAACTAAATAAGACAAAACGATGTGAGAATTCATTCCTCAAATGCCATAAGATGAAAACTAATTGTAATTCTATGTGTGTAGCTACTGTATTGGAACATGTGAACCACCTAATTATTTTAATCTTATCGATGACAAATGAATCAACGTCTTATTTCAGAACAGGGTCAGTCAGCATTAAGTCAGTGTACCCACAGTAAAATTATCTTTAGCGGACACAATGAGTCTGTTTTTTAAGGATCACTAAGCATTAGAATTTAATTTGGCAACAGCTCTCAACACAATGACTGGCTATGTCAACTTCCCAGCGGTGCAACAATTGGACAGTACTCAACCCATGATTGCGGTCACTTACCACTCATGCTGAGGCTCATCAATGACCAGAAGGATCTTGAACTTCTTGGAGAGTGATGGAGAGGGTGCAGACTGCTCCACAAACCCAGCAGCAGAGGCAGCTGTCTGCTTGACCACATTGGTGATGGAGCTGAAGGAGCTGAAGAAGCCACCAGATGAGGAGGAGGACTGGGCCTGTTGAGACTGCTGTTGAGCTAGCTGGGCTGGACGCCGGTCCTGAGGTGTAGGGGAGCTGGCTGGCGCCTGGGACGGTGTTGGAGTTTTGGTTGGGGATATGGCAGGTGCTGTACCAGGGGCTACACCCTGTTGGGAAGGGGAGGAGGCGGTCGGGGGAGGAGGAGCAGGTGGGTCAGGCCTCTGGAGGTCAGTCATGTAGCCATTGGGCAGGTTGGACATGAAGCTGCTGTCAGAGAGACGTCGTCGGAGGAAGTTCATGATTGCGGTGGAAAAGGTCGGTCTTGCAGTTGGTCAGTCGGTCGCTCTCTTAGCAGGTGCGTCTTGATTTCACTTTCTGGATGGAGTGAGAGCAGATACACAAGGCAGGAAGAGAAACACACTGTTCAGAGGTTAGATGAATGACAGAGAAAATCAGTCCAAATGATTGAGGGATGGGTGAAGCAGAAAGGAAGGAAGGATGGATGAAGCGATGAATACAGCTCTGGTCCAGTCTTCAAGAGACAGCTCTCCAAAGCGCGGCAAAGCCAGCAAAACGACACGCGTGTATGTGATGTTCCTCCTCAGTTTTACGCCTCCTTGCAAATGCGTGTGTGTGACGTGCGAGTGTGTGTATTTTAGAGAGAGAGGTGTGGTGTTGCCCCCTTCAGTGAGGTGGTGGTGTTTTCCCCCCTCAGCTCTGCCTGCCCTCCTCCTGAATTGCTGCAAGCTGAACGTGTTCAAGAGATGCCGCTTATCTCACCGTTCAGTCGCTCACGCTCTCTTTACCCTTTTACTCTTGCTGACTCGTTCTCACTCTATCTCTCTTCCTCCCTCTCTCTATTTCTCTGCACGCTCACTGACTGACTCCCCCTCCCCCCGCCCTTGCATCCTCTTCTCTCCTATCATCCTCCTCCTACATCACAGGCTACGTGTGAGTGTCGTGCCACAGCCTCATAGCGCTGCGTGCCGTGTGCAACCAGTGGAAGGGGTTTCCTGCAAGCATGCATAAGGTGGAGTTCACAGATGGGAACACCATCTACTCTGCTCTCAAGACCACACCTCCTTCTCCCGCCATCTTTCCATCCATCTTTCTGCCTTCTTCCCAACCCGCCTTTCAATGATCCCTTTGCCTTCCTATTAACCCTCGACTGTGGGCTCATTTGTTTGAGTGCATGAAACATTTTCTAGCAGATTAAAGCCACCCCTGAGAATGTGCTTGGTCAATATTTTGTTAAGAGCATGTGGCATAATGGAGGGCAGGGCTCATATGTAATTAAGCCACTGTAGTGAACATTTCTGAGAACAAGCACCGCAAGAAAATCAAGAAAACAGAAGAGGAGAAGGACTGCAATACATCCATCTCTTTTGCTCTCGATTGTCAAATCAGTCAAATAATTACCTCCAGTGGATTGTATTATCACAATAATGTGTTCTGTTCTCCAGCTCGAGAAAACAGCACACGGAGGAGCTTGAAGACATCCTGTTTTTGTATGATTTTAAATGTATTTTGTGTCATCATTTTATCATTGTAGTGTGATCTTTAATTAGTGCAGAAAGATTTTCCCAAATGGGACATATCCTACACTCTTCAGAGTCTCAAGCTATACTTTATCTTGGCATAATTAACAGTTCAAGTGTAAAGCAGTTACACAGTTTATCTGATAACGGCACTTGACACAGCCTGTCTGAAAAAGGGAGTTTTAGCTGCTGTCTCTTTAAAGCCACCCTCCTGGGGAGCTGATTGGCCAGCTCCTGAACGCTGCCCCTCAGTAGTTAGTGCATTTAGTGTTTGCATAGACAACATAAACAAACAGTAGTAGGATTTCAATTATTTTTCATGTTCTTTGGTTCTAATAGAAACTTCTCCAATATATCTGTATTTCCATATAATCCGAAACATTAAAACGTGGACGATATGAACGACCTTAGCAACAAGCTACTGAATGGACAACCATTTGTGGGCATGTACAAACAATTAATGTCATTGCAAGGAGGTAGTAGCGGTAACATTGCAAACTATACATTCAGAGCAGACTGTAGCTTTGAGGGTGCATTTTTAGGTGGACTTTAATGTTTAACATGTTTTACCATGTTTAACAAAGATATCTGACACCATAACAAAATAAGAATAACAAAAATCACAAGAAGCACAATCTGTCCCTCTTTTGCAACATCAGTGTGTAAAATTGCAGCTATTAGAGGATAGCAAAATTGTAGATTTCTATAATGACTTAATCTGTACTAAATCTGGTTTCTTGGTAGTACACTTAAAGAAACGGTTGGACAAGGTAAACAATCACACAGCTTCATACTAAAATCCATCAACTGCACTCCTTTCAGTTAAATAAAAGATAGTCATTTCTCTACATCACTCACTGAAAGCCTTTGACTATTTGTTCCTATGTCTTTTTTTTTTAAACAAATGTATCTACCACTTGTCTCACTTCAATATACAATTTAAGGCATGAGAGGAGCACACTTCCTAAACCCCATCGGCAGAGGACTCTGTGTGCACTGTTTGCTGTTATGAGCTTTAAAAAAAAAAAAAAAACAGCCGCAAGATGACAGGACAAAGAGAGAGAAAGAAGATTAGTGAAGCGGGAAGAAAATCCCACACACTAAGGACAGCCTGGAATGGGAACGACTGCAGAAAAGGCAAATACAGACCTACACTACTTCCTTGCCTCAACAAGGGTATGAGGGTAATTACTTCTTAAAAGCAACAGAGCAATTTCACTAATTAAGAAATATTCAACAAACCCTTCATCAGATTTGACTTCTCATTTACTGCCAAGTATTAAAATTTCTGGAAGCTCACAACGTTTGGTTGGCACTGACATACAATTGATGGAAATGTATTCACTGACCTTTATGCAGTTGAATAGTTTGTTTTTCTCTGTACTCTAAACCACTCCGATGGCCACATCTTTTTTTGTGTGGCTCATAATTTGTTTGCCATTCGTTTTTGAAACATGAAAAATAATTGCAATTTGCGGAGTGCCGTATAGATTATTGCATCACATTCAATCAGTAGCTATCACTCCCCTTTTACATACCTCTAATGTTCAGAATTTAACATTCAACTGCTACAGAGCTATGGAGAAAAGACTCTGGGCTCTTGCCATATTTATATAATGTGCAGCGTGACAGAAAATATGCTGATGACAAAAAAAGGTAAGTGAATAACCCACTTTTCTTATTGAAAAAAAAATAGAAGAGATAGGTCAGTATAGCCAATCTTTAGAGTCAACAAACACAGTGATGAAGTTGAATTTCTAATTGTCTTCATTCCTTTAAAGAGATTTTGCAGGATGCACATTTGTAGCAAGTCACGATGAGTCAAGCCCAGTGAGTGGTGGAAGAGGGAGGGGGGCGTTGTTTAGTCAACCAGAAGAGAGCTGGAGTGAGTCACATAGCTGCAGTGTGAACTGTAGCGACATCCTAAGCTCATCCTGGCCTACATGTTTCATGGCACACACAGCACATAACACATTTCCAAACTATCATTATATAATAAGTGTATTTGCATGAAATTATGCAGATGAAGGAGTTAAAGGGAAATACAGCTTCTGTGCAGAGGCAATCAATCCGTGGCATTTTACACATTAGAAGGAGCTCAAGTGCTTTTTATTTGCACATTTACAACAGCACATGAAAAACATTACAGCCCCATTAGTGCTCCACTCTTAGACTCGAGAGTGCGTTGTTGCGTACAGTGATAGCTCTGGGAGCAGAGTATATGATCTGTCTTGTGTTGCTGCGTTGGAGGAAACACAGCAAGGATACACAAACATAGTGGATTCATAATGTCTGCAGCATCACTCATCTATCAACAGATGTGGCCGCACACATACTACAAGCACAGAATGTACGTGTGTACATTCACACACAAACCTGTAAACAGAAACACAAATTCTGACATATAAGCATATTTAGTCCCCTGTCTTGTGTGTCAACACTGTTAAGTGCCAGTTAAGGCCAGCTTATTAATTCAGTAATTTAAAAAAAATCTGTCATTAAATACAGATATAGTAGGAAAAATGCTATTTTGGGTGAGAATATGATATTAATACCTATCTGT
>JANJYQ010101823.1:13896-24430 GCA_024605255.1 Rastrelliger kanagurta | reverse complement strand
GCTGAGATATTTTGATGGGTTTGGAAACTGGGAATGTTCATTTAATGGGTGTTCAGCCAAGCAGTAATTACATGCTTATATTAGCAAGAAGACATGATGTACTGAACGCCTGTGAATCTCCCTTTTAGCTTTTCAGGTATTATGTTACAGGTTAAACCCATTACCAGGTATTTTACTCAGGTTTTATTTCAGTCTGGAATTTTAAAATGTGCATTTTATTACCGATTCTGTGTGTTCAAGAATTATCTCCAGTACATTAAATGTTTTCGGATGTCATATGAAACTGAACCTGTCAAGTTTTTTGTTGTTGTTTCTCAGAGTTTTTTTTTTTTCTAACTCTCTTCTCACAAAATTATACAGATAATATCAAGCACATGTTTAGCCAGGGATGACTTTGTTTAAACCATACTTTCCAAAGAGTGCTGGTGGACATCTTTAGTGTAGTTAAAGTATCTATAGTCTGAGTGAACAAAGAAAAAAATCATCTCATCTACAATGGTTATTATTTAGTAGTTTCTTAAAAAGCAGNCTCATTAACAGTGGCTTGATCTGAAACAAATGCACTATGACATACATGCTGTCAGAGGACCATACTGTGCTTTGCCTTATCATTCTTAGACTGTTATCTATTCTGCACATGCATATCTCTACCTAATGAGGCTCTTAGCAAGTGAGTCATTCATCCCTGCTTTAGATGGTGCACAGGGCTGGATCAGTCTGGGGTCTTAACAATAGCTGGAGCCGTGGGAAATGAGTGCAAACAGATGAAGCTGGAGCTGTGTCTGCTGTTAAACAATAGACATTAACGGGCCAGATAGCCTTGTCCTTGAAGATGCCAATGACAGAGCTCTGCTTTAGCAATCCATGCTTAATTATTTTTATGTGCTGTGTTTCTATTGATTCTACACTGTTAAAATTTTGCTTCAGTTTCATTTAACAGGAGCCATATGACGACAGTAACCCCTTTGATTTATTGTATCCCCTGATGCAGTGGAAATAATTAGCAAAGAACCTCAGTCTCAAAAAATATGAAGAATATCCTTATTCTCTTTATGAAACATTTTGTTTTTAAAGCCTTTAACATTACTACACTATAAAGATTAGGAAAATCACAATTTCTTATATTATTTAACATCTTTTTTGGACAAATTGGGTTTTTTTGTGATTATCATTACTTACATTACTGTTTCATGTCATGTCATGTGAAACAGATGAACTGAAATGAATTACTCATCTGTAAAAAAAAAAATAGGTGCGTAATTAATCATACAATATATTCTCATCAGAAAATTATTTAGATAACGTACTATACAGATTTCATGAATATTTTACCATGAAATCCATTCAGCTTTTGGTCTGGTAGATGTGCTTATCTGCAGTCATGTCATTTGTATGTACACTAAATTGCAACTTTGTTCAAATTAAATGCCAATTGTTGTTAACTGGACTGTTAATAACAAATCCTACTCGTGCCGACAGTAGAATTTACTCTTCTGTTGGCAACTAAAGACACTGTATTAGTTTCCCAGTATGTAACTCATGATTGAATTGTAATGCTAACTTCTGAAACAATATACAATACACATCAAATTTACAGTAACTCTCTGAGGGTAGTCTAATTTCAGTTGCATTTGATGCAGTTAGTTAATTAATTATATTTAAAATATAAAATATATCTGTATGGATTTTTAAGATGGGTTGTGGAATTTCTGCCAGGACAGTACAGAGTGGTCAGAGAGTACAAAGGATCAGAGAGAAGAAGACTGTTGTGAGGCAGACCATAATGTTTGTTTGTTCATGGTACATTGTCCTTGTCGTTCACAAGGACACTGAATCTGAATTTCAAAAGATGAATGTAATAGTAATATTTATGCTGTCTGTAAAAGCAGTGTGACCTGCAGTGCAAGTCAGGTAGCTGCATTGAGTTATCACCTAAATTAATGCTCTGATTTTCAGGAACATTTGCTTCAACAATAGAGAATCAAAGTATTCAATAAGATATTTAATCATTATGTGTAACAACAAATAAGAATGAATACCCAACAAATAGATGTAAGATGAAAGCTAACTCTTACAAATCACATTACCAGAGTCTTTTGTTTTCACTGGAATCAAATGAACACATATGCTATCAAAGGGTAATTGGTAATGCAGGTTCAGTTCTGCCTTCTCTCATTTTCAAAAACCTCACTTCAAAGTTCAAAGCCACATTTGGCATGCTTCTACAAAGACATCATAAATATAAACAAGTAGTGATAAGATCTCAGAGCTTTAATGTGCAATCTATATATCTGTGTTTGTTGTCAAGGCATATTATCAGGAGTTGTGTCTATTGAGCTTGGGTTGTATGTCATCTATTCTTTGGTGTGATTTGTGTGAGGGTGTATTCAAACAGTGGAAACAAATCAGACTGACTTTTGAGTGTTTGGTTTTAATTTATTATGCATGCTTATATACAGTACACACTACCAGTCTGCAACCCTGCACATCAAAGATACAGGCACACCTGGAAATGTCACTGAATTCAGAGGTGTTGCCTTCTGCTATAACCTTGAAAGTCTGATGATCGTTCATGAGGCAGATTGTGATGTCACTTTCTTCATGAATGTAGAAGCTGATAAGATGTTGTGATTTCTGACTTAGGAAATAAATCTTTATGAAAATTCATCAAAGATTGTCCCACAGCACAAGGTATTAAGTACATGAGAGATTGCTGCAGCACTGATATCTGCCTGATACAGAAAAACAAACCATGAAAAGTAAAAAAAAAAACATGTTCTCATATTTTCATATAAAAGTCCCTTGTTTCCCTCACGCTAGCAATATTTGGATCTAGTCAAGGCTCTCTCAGCTCCAAAGTCCCTGGTATGATCCCTTCAGCATTCATGAATCTCACCAAAGTATCCTTGAGCAGGGCACTAAACCTCACTCTGCCCATTTTAAGTTGTTGGGCATGAACACCAGCATAAATAATGAAATTAGACATACATTTTAACCATGCGCTCTCTGCACTGTAGGATCTAATAGACCATTACCTTAGTGCAACTCAGCAAAGTCATTAAATAATTAGTTGTTTTTGGCCCCAATGATTCATTTTTGTCCACTTCAGTCACCATACAGTATTGAGTCTTGGTATTACTCATTGTGACAAAGTAAAATAAAAATGTAAAATCTGCTATTTCAACACACAGATGTGCACATAACATGGAAATACATAGATAAATGAAATATGATTTCCAGTTGTTTACATTGTTTCGATCTGATTATGAAAATGAATCATCTACAGCTTGCTGCTGCTCCTCTGGGGCGTTTAATTGAAGAGTGTAACTGGTTAATCATTAATTATTTTGATGAGGAAAGCAGAAGGCAGAGAAGGTGAGGGTTGCAGCAGGAAGTTATGATTATTCTGTCCTGCTAAGAGATTATGTGTTATTGAAGAGTTTGCTCTCATTTGCGTATTAATTATCATGAAGGGGAAAAAAAAGCCAAATTAGGCCACTGGAGGGGGCTTATGCAACCTGTGTTCCAAACCAGCTGCAGCATCTGTCGTTCATTGATGATGCATACCTCATTCTGGAAAGGCATACAACAATTTATTTATTTGCCAGCACAAGCAAAGACAACAGCAGAGTAGTTTGTTTTCTTAACAAGTAAGTTACAGTAAATTATTACAATTTGTTTTGTACTTTTTCACAAGCAAAGCAAAAAAAAAAAAAAAAAAAAAAAAAGCAAAAATGTTCATAAAATTTGCCGTGGGGATGTACCACTATGCCCTTCATTTTAGGATATAAAAGGAAATAGAATCTATTACAAAGCCAGAATTTTATCATGAAATGTGACCATAACCAATCAACGAGATTCTGCTAGAACCTCAGGACCTAATTATTATTCACCTTCTAGGTTGATTCTAATTTTTTCTGTTATTGTAATAAGTGTAAGTGTGTAACAAGTCTTTTCTAATGTCATCCAAATTAACATTGCTTCATTTTTATTGAATAATATGCATTTATTTATTTATTTATTAATAAAGATAATGTGCAATTCACTTTAGTATGTAAAACATAAAATCCCATACACACGGAGATGCCAGAGTGATTTGATACTTGAGATCTAATAGATGAACTAATCAACAGTAAACACATCCGCTAATATTTATGTGTTAGAAAGTGATACATCTTTCCGAGTTATATTGAATTCTGTTGATTCTCTGTAAGGGTGAGATACTGCTGTAGCACTCTCTGACCAATGGACTAGAAAGCCATTTTCAAACAGAGGTGTAATCATCACATTTATGTAAAATTCTGGGCATTGATTCTCTAAATGCTTTATGCCAATCTTCACAGAGCAATCAACAGTGTGCTATCAATGCTCTGCATGGACAGTTCATGCTCATCAACACTTCCACTGCTGCAGCTTCTCCATCATGTGGCCACAGAATGAACTACTTACTACTTTTTTTGAGTTTTCTTAACTTAAAGGAGAATTCCTATTTTTTGCAACCTGGACCTTATTTCTAGGGTTAAATATGGTTATGTATTCACCCCAGAAAGTTTGGTGTAATTTGAAGTCCATCCAACAGTATTTAATCCTCTTGAGACCGGCGTATATCCACACACTCTCTTAGTGTTAAAGGCCTATCTCGAGTGGATTGTATAACATATTCTCCCTCTTTACTACCAAACTTTCTGGGGTGAGTATATAACCGTATTTAACCCTAGAGAAAGGTCCAGGTTGCAAAAAATGAGAATTCCCCTTTAAGAGCTAACATGTAGTGTCAGCTTACATTAGGAAGCTCACTCAAAGTGCTATCTTAAGTTTATGAAATGTAGCATTACTATTCAAAGTATTGACCTGGAGGATATATAAATATTACCCCTACCCCAATACAATGTCTCCTTAACTTCAATATTAATTTAAGATTTATCTCAACAAAACAAAGACACTCAAATTATCCAGATCACAGAGCATTAATGGTTTTATTTGGATGCGGGGGGGTTTCAACATCCATTCAGTGGTATGGTGTACATTACATCACAGGGTTTCAACCAACCAGACACTCATCAACAAACAGCATCAATAGACAAACAATTAAAGAGAAGGTAAACAGTGTGACAACTCACACGCTGGTCCTCACAACATGATAGGTGCTCAGCCCCCTCTGTTACTGTGATGCACTTTTTCTTTTTAATATTAACGTAATGTCTTTTCATGTCATTAAACAAACAGTGTTACCCCTTCCAACATACATTCCAGGAAAGAAAATGTCCACGTACATCACATGTAGGGAAAATAAGAGTGAACCAAGTGCCTCATAGCCTCGAAAAGAAGAGGGGTCCATATCAGTCCTGCTGTTGCCAACAATACTGCAATGTCTTTGCACTGAAAGGGAAGGAGAATGAACAACAAGCGTTTACGGCTCAACCACAGCACAGGCAGTTCACAGGGGAAAATTAAAAAAAATATCAAAGAACTATTCTGAGATGATTCTACTGAACCGTGTATCAGTAGATTGCGTGTACAGTAGTTTATTATAACTCTTATTCCTCAGGGATCACCCAAGCACAGACAAGCATGATCATTCTTCTGTAATTCAAAACGAATATGTCAACACAATATACTCCTTGGAGTGTTTGGGTTAGATGACTGAGTAGCAATAGAAAGTAACGCTAAAAAAGTAACCTCATTTTTTAATAAACATGACAACTAATACACAAAATATTACAGTTAAAAAAAGTAAATATAAAAGTCCAATAAAAATTGATGTTGTGCACAAAAGGCACTCAAATTCTCTGCTTCACTTACACAAAGTGTCTATAAATAAAACAGTCTAGTTAAATACAATGATATTTCACTTTTTGAAATTGTGTGCTTTCTTCAAATTTCCATAAACATATGCACTTTTTGTAACATTGTCTTCATAGATTTAAACAGGTGCAAAACTTTAACCAAAACAGACAAAAAATAACTACTTATATGGATGAGCTTAGTGATTATAATAGTATCTCTGATAGTATTTCCAGCTCATACTCATAATGCCCATGTAAGAGGATGGCATCAGCAGTTACATTAAAAGAAGCTATACCAACAGGAACCAGCAGAGGATGCCAGTGCACCATATGACTTTAAATGATGTACAAGCGGGGACAAATTAAAGAAAAGACTTGAATAATAGTGTGGGAAACTTACCAAATGCAGCTACCTCTATGAAACTGTGTGACTAAATGTATTAGTGAGTATGAAAATGTGTGAATAAAATGCAAGGGCTTATACAGTCACCAGATCTCAAACCTGTTGAACACTTAAGATTTTGGACCAATGTAAGACAATGCTCTTCACCATCATCTCCATGACACCAAATGATATAATATAAACTTTCATCTTTATACCTATTCATTGATGTTTGTGATTATCTCTGATACTATAGACCCGTTTGTTATGTCTGGCTATGTTTGTTTTTCTTTCTATCTGCTGTACTTGGCAAGGAGCACTGAAGTTGTTCTTGGGACTCGTGGTGACCTGAGACCATACTAAGATATGTGTCATTCATCTTTATATTGTCTTTTTCTAGCTGTATGAGTTTTCTGCTCTTACGAATCCTCCCAACTTTGCACATGTATATGTCTGTCTGGAAATAAAACAGATAACAAGCAATTACTTCAAATTTACAGCCTCATATTGTAGCACTGTAGAATGTACAGAATTGTCAGTGCCTGTTTAACATGCTTGATCAATCCAGCAAACTTTTTCTATTTCAGCGACTGCTACAAGCGGCTCAATTTAACATTACCAACCCCTGTAAATGTTCAGTCCAATGTTTAAGTAGTTTGTGCGTTTTACCAATGCAAGGCACCACATACAGCCATTGATACTCTCACATAATGTGAGTCGGACATTACAGCGCAAAAACATGCACAATAGAGCAGGCTCTTTGGGATGCAGATTACAAGGTTCTGGACTAAGGTTGTCAGAATGCCAAAGAGTACAGTAGATATAGGTATAAACAAGGAAATGTTTTCCCTCCAACAAAAAATGATGAATTTACAGTCAAGACATAACTGTATTCAACAAAGATGAGAAAAAAGCAAGAAGGAAGGAAACTACTGTGAAAACAGTAGGTCACAACATCTACTTCTAAAGTTCCTCTGGGTGACCATATCCTAAATTTGAGCACCTGTCACAGGGTACTCTTGCATAATTCTTATGCAATGATGAAATCGTTCTAATCAGACTTGAAGAGAAAACTACTATAACATTATGGAGAAACATTTCTTCTTCAGCCTTCATAGTCTGTTCAATAGCAATCACTTTTCTACTGTACAGTTACCAAATGCATTCAAAGCACACAGTAGGAAAGAAAAATGACTTAAACTCTACACAGCCAAATAATATGCTTGATAACTTGGTCTTTTCAAGTGCTGCTCACCCATCATCCCTTTGCCTTTTCTATATCAGCCTGTACAAGATTAACACTTACAAAAATTACTAGCTATATATTATGTACAAGTTTATCACAGGATTCCTAAGTTAGTTGGTGCAGTAGTTTTCTGCATGGAATATACAGGGCATCAGCGGAAAAAAGGAAACAGCAAGTTTGCTTACTGTCCAACCATTGTGGAGGTGGATGACTCACTTCGTGGATAGTTGTAATACTTTGTGATTCCAATGTATTATATGTAGTATGTGGACATCTGAAACTTGATTATTATATATGCTTTCATTATTATAAACAAAACTAATATTTTATGCTTCCACTGCTTAACAAGCTTGTTTGCTGACTGTATGAAAAAAGCCCTCATTGTTGTTAATGTTTCCCTTATTTTCTCCAAACCCTACATGCACAAGTATAAAATGTCACTATGTTTTTACTACGCTGAATATCCACTGTATTATAGTACAAACAGAAAGCATGGAAACTTCAAGTAAGTATGTATGTAAAGCCAAGAGGCCTTTGACCTAAAACCAGTCCAGATGAGGTGTTTCATACACATCCACTAAACAACGTGCGCTGGGTGGAGACTAATACCAAAATTTCACACAAGTATTGCTTAACTTGCATTCAATGTATCTCTGGAACGAGAACATGGCCACAGATTTTGTTGAACTTGAGGTAAAACTGAAATACATGTTTTTTTTTTATACACATTTACTGTAGACAAATCAAGTTTCAAAGAGAGTGGAGCTTTACACTATCACACCTTTACAGCTTCTCCTGCCACTTTATCACCATGGTAACATACTGTAGGCTCGCTTCAGAAGCTTCCTGAATATATGAATTAAGTCAGGCAGAAAACACACAGAAAAATATCCATATCTGCTTGTCACACATCGGCACCCATTTCAATAAGCTTTCTCCTCACTTGGAAAGCTTTATACCCTTCTCACTTTGCAGATTCCACCTTTGCTACATAGTGCCAGATTTATCTCCAGCATCACCAGATGTATTCATATTAGAAGTATTGTTACTCGGAAACATCTTCTCAGTGGGAGTTACAGCAGGACTGCCAACACCCGAGGAGCTTGAGCTGCTCGAGCGGTGCTGGGTTGGAGGAGGGCGCACTGGCCTCATGGGTGGGGGGCGTAGCTGAGACCCAGCCAGCCGGGCAGAGAGAGCAGGCTTGAAGGTGGTCATCATCTCAGAGGTGGAGCTGCTGCTTCGACGCATGGCTGCATCTGGGTCACGGATCATAATAGTGTGCAGTGGACTGCCAGGCTCAGAGCTAACTGGGTTCTTCATGGGCTCCAGGGTGTCCAAGACCACATCTGGAGCTTGCTTAACAGTGTTCTGTCGCTCCAGCTCACGCAGCTCATGGAGTGCTGTTGTCATAGTCTTCTCTATGTCCTGATAGAGGAGAGGTGAAGAGTACAGAACTATTAGTCATGTAATGGAATAACTAGACATACAAGGACCATAGTTTGTTTGCACAGAGTGTACAATTTTAAATACAATTTCTGTATGATACATAAATCAGTTAGCAGTCCCTTTTAACTTCTAATTAGGGTTGCAAAGGGGTAGAAAATTTCAGGAAAATTTCCGGTAAATTGTCATGGGAAGTTAAGCTTTTGTTAATCAATTTAAATATATTACTATATAATATCATCAAAACTTGCTTCACTCTGTTTGCTCTAGGCTCAAAGTGTGGTCCAGCACTCTAGAAATAATCTGTGTACAGTGTATGTAGGGGGCGTGGTCTCAGTAGCCCTGCAGTAAACAGTGTGCTATGTGTGCATGTCATAGCAGAGGTATTCAACTGTACTGTATGATGTCTGGTTGTTTTAGTCAGGATTTTCAGGTTTTTAGTCAGGACTAAGTCCTGAAATAGAGTTGCCTTACTTTTTCTACTAGTCATAGATATGCTTGATGAAGTGCACTAAAGGATTGGCTGGCTGCCATTATGTGATAATGCTTTAGCATAGCGTGGTTAGTCAAAACTATATTTGCTCGCAAAGTTTAGATTGCTGTTTGTAGACTGAGTTGATTAGCATGTAAAAATGCCTTTCATTCACACATTATGCCAGATGTATGTCAGAAAAATGCCTTGTAGCTTGTTTAAGAGTGTTCAATAAAGTAACATTTAAAATATGAAAATGTTTTTCTTTTTCAGTTGTTTTATTTTTGTTACATTCTTCAAAGGTATTTACATTAAATATTCTATAAAAACTCCATTCAGTAGGTTTCTATGGGTGAAAATATTGTGCTAATAATAATCAATATTTAGAAAATGTACTTTTAATTTTAATAAATTAAAAACAAGTACTTCTGTACTTTAACTTAAGTAAAAATAAAAGTAGAACTTTTACTTGTATTGGAGTATCTGTACTTTGACTTAAGTAAGGAAGTTTTGTACTTTGCCTCTGCTTTTCACACACAGCTTTAGTCAAGTTAAACTGAATGCCTTCTGCCATTAGCTGATGAGGACTCTGGTGCAGAACCGTTAATGCTCTTTAGCTTGTTATTCAATTCCAGGCTTTGAGGCATTTTTATCCCCTTGCTGCAGTTTGTCTCTGACATTCAGCCCATGTCCCAGCTGCTGCTCTCACATTGACAGATACAGCAGGTTGTTACATTTTCTATTATATATGTATTTCAGTATTATAAATAATTACTTAATATTATCAGCAACTCAAACTCCAGAATGATGAGAAAAATCCAGGTAAGAAGGTCTTACTTCAGCCAGAGCTTCAGTCTCCAGTGATTTGTGGTCACCAAGACTGCTGTGACGAGTGGCCCCTGGTATTGGTCTCAGCGGATGGCCCTCAGGATAGGCCTTTCTGTCTGGGTAGTTGATGCTGCCTGCACTTCCAAAGGTGCCAAGGCGCCTCTTTTCTGGGCTTTCCATACGACCCTTGCTGATAGATACCTTGTGGGGGCTGCTGGGACAGGCTGCAGCCCGAGGAGGAGTATCAGCCACTCTGGTTGGGCTGTGGGTGTCCGTGCCACTTCGACGGCGTGGGATCGCAGCTCCATCAGACCGTAATCTGACCCTATACAGGAATCAAATCAAACCAACAATCAGACAGGAAATTCCTTAATAGT
>JANJYQ010101823.1:195-11274 GCA_024605255.1 Rastrelliger kanagurta | reverse complement strand
AAACAAACAAACAACAAAATAGCATTTACAAGGAAGAAAAAAAACAGAAAACAGGGAAAAATACACTGTTTAAAGAGAATTTTACACAATTAGATTTTTTTTCTAATATGATTGAGATCCGGACCGAAAAAGGTGTAGGCTGAAGCATAGCTTTTATTATACCCTTTTATAAAATTAAGTTGTATTGAAAAGTATTTTTTAAAGTAGGAAGCAAGCAAAAAAGAAAAAAGAAAGAAAAAAAGGTGTATGTAAGCATAACAAATATTTTATTTATTAACTACTAGCAAGTTAGAAATGTTACATATTTCCCTGTTAAAGTAAGTATGTGAGAGTTGATATACCCACCAGTACTCCTCCCCACCAGTCATGCACTTTTCATACACTGGGCCATCCAGCTCACGTTGACTGGGGAAGATGACTTCACTGTGGATGATGATAGTCTTGATGACCTCATTAACGTGTGCCTGGCATGCTACAGGATCCTGGCCGTCTGGGATGGGCATCAGGGTTGGTCCAAAGCAGATAGCCAAATTGTATGGATCCATCATGTTCTCATCACTGTACTGGGAGAGACTGCAGGGCCAGGGCATGTTTTACTTGTGTGAATTAACCTTTAAAAATAACAGTTGTTATGTAGTTGTTATCTAGTGTTTGTGTTTTGAAGTGATGTTACAATTCCTTTTTGTATTTTGATGCTTTTGATGTCATTTTGGTCCTTTTTTCTACATTTGCATTATGGAATATTCCATACACTGAGTTTTTTGCCATTTGGAGGGAGCATAAGCAAGTGATTAATACTGACATATTATCACCTAAGTTGATAGGTGGTGAACTTGTTAGCAAACACTTGCTTATTTACACAACCAATAGATAGAGTGGAATATTAAGATTAATTTGGAATCCTATTTCTAGTCACCTGGTAAGTTTAAGTCCAATATATATGCCTCTTCAGTTGTTAAATATTATTCACCAACTAGTCATTACAGTGAGTTTATCAGTGCTCAACATTCTATTAGAGTGGTAAGATTGAGAGTGAGGGGAGCTGCAGAATCGTGTGACAATTCTAAGTGGGTTCATCATTATAAGTGACCTTATTTACATACAAGTAGTCATGTGGCACATAGTTAAAATATATTAATAACTGACTTAAGATACTAAGCTGAAAACAAACTGTTTTCTAGCAGAGACATCTCATAAAAAGTCACCAGCTTCAAATGAAGTCAGATTTGACATACGGTATTACACGCTTCATTGCACAGCTTATTTAAAGATTTGTTTGAAAAGTGCTCTGATCATCCCTCTTAGCCTGCACATGCCACATCGCACTCTTAGAAAACCAAATCATCCAGAGCTTCAAGAGAAAGTCATGTAATGTCCATGCATATAATCAACAGGCTACAACAGAGCAGTAAAGCCACAGATGGAGCCAGTCCAAGGGGGTATAGTAGTAAAACAAGGGGTATGAAATCAATCAATTCTTTGCTCTGGTGGCTAACCCAGTAAAATAAGCATTATTCACATCCATCCAGGACAGGTATACTACTTTAGTGAGCCACAAGTTTCTGAGCCCATAAACAACTTCTAAAAGACTGCAGACAGATGTAGCAATAATGAGCCAGTTATATTTTTCTGTATACTTTTGCACTACCAACTAATTCTAGCAGCTATTCCACCTGGGGTCCACAGGATCTTGCCTTTTTAGCTGACTGTTATTATTCTGTCTTATTCAACATGGATTTTCACCAAAAGAAATGCAATTACATGCAAATTAACATTAAAGAGTATGTGCAAAGAATAAACATATCTTGTTGTCTTGTGTATACACCAACACCCATTGTCAGATATGTAATGTGAGTGTGTGCAGACTCACTGATTGAGGAAAGCAAAAAGGTATCTCATCACTATAATGATAGTCCGAGGAAGAGTCACAATAATCTGCTGGATATGATGTGCCCTCTCTGCCCCAGATTCCAGCTCTGAAACACAGAATACATATATAGACGGTTTACATTGTGATAAACAGATACACTTCTACAGGCATTTAGCCTATAACAACACGGTCCACTCAAGAATAGCAGAAGTCTGAATGTAGAAGGGGAAATTGATCAAGTGAGAGTGCTGAATCAAGAGGCAAAGGAGAAAACTCTTCTGAAAGGGGTTATTTGACACTTTAATAGATGCCCCCTGCTGCTTTTTGCTAGAGCTTTGAGGCACACTGAGTGATCAAACTGTTAGAAATAGTGGGGAAATGATTCTGTGGTGAAGTCGCACATTGCAGGCTGATGTGGCCCTCATGCTCCTCTTCCCACTAGTTTTCTGCAGAAAGCCCTGGTGTTAAGATTGCTTCCATGTGCTGCACCACATGCCTTTCTCTTCTTTAGTAAAAGCTTAGTTTCTGAGAAACTGTAAGGTGTGTTTTCTCTTTTCTATTTGACCATTCACTAACAACTGCTATGGCTTTGAACATTTTTCTGTTATATGTGACTCACTGATGGTAGAGATGAAGTCCAGGAAACGCTCCTTCGGGAATAGCGGGTTCTCCAGTCCTCTGAAATACAGCTTTAGCACCCCTGCCACTGAGTTGATATCATGCTCATTCTGGTCATCAATCAAGGGATCTTCACCTGATTAACAAATATAAGGATGCTCTCAGTGCTTTTTAAAGTGTTCAATGGCTTTATCCTTTTTCATGCAATGGTATTGATGACCTCATATAATGTCATCTGTCATTTTATTGTGCCATACAAGCAGTGACTTACCTCTCTCAAAGGAATTTTTAATATCATTGACCTCCACCTGTGACCCTGGCACACGGAATATGCCTTGCTGCTGCAACCCTGAAAGAAATACAATCCAGAGTCAGACTTATGCTAGCCATCATTATCTCTAAACCTCAGTGCCAGCCTCATGAAAGCCTATTGGAAATGCATAACAGAGAGCAGGAAATGTAATCTAGTCATAAGGGGAGATGTGTATTTTTCCAGGAGAGGCCCCCTCAGTGAGGCTGCAGCATATGGTTTCAGTTAGAGGGCTCCTAATCAGTTTTCTGGAGTTTCATTAGGTCCAGATCCAGGGAAAAGGCCTGCAGGCTACAGCAACGAGCTGAAGACAGATGTGAAGGTAGAGAGGGAGGTGTTATAGACAAGGATGAGAAGGGGGGTAAACTGACTAAACAAAGACCAATGGGACCTTCAAAACTCTCTGTGTGTGATCTATTGTTATAAGCTTGTCAAATCACTGCCATGCAGCTGAACGCCTCAGAGACTGAGGTAGAGAGCGGAGCAGGTCAATGTCTGTGCCTGCAGCTATTTGTGAGGATAGATTGCCCTTTCCAATAGTTGCTGTCATGTCTTATGAGGCTGGAAGAATTTTCAAAGGACTTTTTGCCCTTTCATTTAGAAGCGGTAGTCACAACAACATAATGTGAGACTTACCATATAGATTGATGTATCTGACGCAGCTTTCAACAACAAGTGGAATTGGTTGGCCCGAATCCTGCAATGAAATGACATGAAATATGAATGAATACTCACAATAAGAAAAACAAAGTAATGTATAACTGAAAGAGATAGTAATATATAATAATGCATGTATAGTATTAACTTTGTTATATAAATCCCCTGATCTTATTCATATCAATTAAAAAGGTGCAAGACAGAGGGAGTCTAATGCTTTATCTCACCACAAAAAAAAAAAAAAAAAATCACACTGCTTGTCCTGATGACTCAAACATAAGAAATAATTAAAAAAAGCAACTATTATTAATAACCTTATGTCACAGGAATATACACATTTGTGGAAAGTAGGAGCACACAAGTGAAGCTGAAGCAGTAGGGAGTAAATTACTACTATTAGTCAAGTTTTAGTGCATTTTGAGCCATGACCTATACTCTCCAACAACAGAGGTACCTGGATGCGGGTACGGGCATTCCTTCTTCCTCTGGGACAGAAAGCAGCAAAGCACAGAGTAGCAGAGGAAGAGAGGCAGAGAAGCACAAGGTTAGAAAAGCTCAGGTGACGAATGATTCCTCTGGAGGTTAAAGAAGGCTAAGCATAGGGACTGGCATTAGGAAAGCCACAGAGATGCTGTAAGGAATGGATGCAGTAAGGGGCAAAGCAGACCCACTACTGTCTCCTGTCTCTCAGTCACCCACAGAGTGGCTGGATTTAGAAAGAAAGCCAGAGATTGTAAATTGTTCTAGTGGGGAATAAAGAGACAGCTGACTGCTGCTCTCTCTGCACCAGCAGAACCATGAAAGGGAGGAGGAGGATTGGATGTTAAACAGAGGCATTATATCATGATGAAGGGCAGCTGGAAGAGGAATGAACAGAAGGCCAAAGTGAGGAAGAGAACGAGAGTGAAGGCTCTAGTTGCCTTCCCCTAATGCTCCAAAGGGGCTGCTCAGTCATACACCACCACCACCAGAGGGTACCTTGATGAAGGTCTCCATATTGCCGTTAAACAGCTTATGGTTATACATGGAGCGTGGCCTAGGCTTCCGCATTTTCTGTGGTTTAGGGGGAAGGGTGGGGGGCCTGGGAAATGATGGAAAAAAGGAACAAAAAGACCATGTTCTGTCAATTTGTAGATCCAATGGTATGTTCAAAAATGGGTACAAAAACAGTTGACAAAAAAGAATAGTAAGAAATTCTTTTGTTTAGGTAAGGTCACAAAAAACCAGAAACATTTTTTATTTAGAAGCTAAAAAGAGGCATTGAATAATTTCATTACATACGTCCTTAATCATTAAAGCATTACATGTCTGTCCTTAAACTATAATTGAGAGGTTAGGATGTTAGACTTTGGATCGGTGTTCAATAAAATACTTCTCTTGACTTACTGGAAACACAGCACAGATTAATGAACATTATTAACAAGGTGAATAAATCAAGCCCACCTGCTGACATTTCTTATCACCATGTCATATACCTTATGGTGATATAAGGCATTTCAATTTTGCTGAAACTCATAAATGCATGATTCTTCTCAGAAAAAATAATTTCATGTTTCTTGTGTTGTCTCATTAATAATAGAAATTACCCCAAACTGCGGTAAATGTCTTCTCCTGCATCACAACATCATGAATGCAAATGTATCCTCTCACAAGCACACAGAGACATGCAGGCACCACTTATTTTTGACAGTTTCAGAAAGATGCAGCTGAAGGTCATTTTAATATTTATGACAATCCTTTGCTAAAGAAACCACAAGAGCAACATTTAGTATACAACTGAATGTGTCACATTTGGAGATAACAGTAAAGATTCAGTATTTTATGCCTCTATATGGCTTGATATTAGGCTTGACAGTCATTGACCACAAATAATAAAAAGCCATGCAATATTGTCAAATATGAAATATACATAACACCATTTTTTTCAATATGAACATGTTATATCTTTTATTGTTTGTTATAACTACTTATGTAATTTTGTCTTACTTTGTCTTTGATAGTAGAAATGTACATTATGAAACTGAAATCAATAAAGAAAGTAGATGTTTCAACAGTGAAAGATAGGGGTCAGAAACATATCACAAGAGCTTTTACCTTGTAGTTCCACATTCAGCCCTTTCCCCTGTGGGAAAAAAAAACACAAGAGGTAAATGTTACATATTCGTGTCTTTATAGTGTACATTAATACGACTTCAGTGTCAAGCCTCACTGGAGGGTGAGACAACATAACTATTGAGAGAGAGATGAATGGATCAGTGCTAATGCCATTCATTGTACAAAGCCATTGAAAAGTCCTTGCTGAAACCTCAGGGGACCCAGAGGACACGGTGGGGGCACAGGCTTCGTCTGAGAGTGGGAAAAAGGGGCTGGCGGCAGCAGTGTGTATATGTTGGTGGGGGGGAGACTTCCATTGGTCGTTATACTGAGCAATGTCTGTGCTAGCTCACTGAGCCTTTGTTGTCATACGAACAACATAACATGCATGTTATGTACACTGTTTCCATAGAGAACACCATCAAACCCTGCTATAATAATAGTGTTTGATTTGAACACACATGGTCTTGTGTGCTAAAATATAATGTAATATAATGTATGTGCTAGAATATAATATATTTTAGTTAATTCAAACATGATCAAATTATGCTACATGAACTGAGAGTGTGTCTTTGTCAGGCAGCAACTGGACTATCAGCTGGAAGGGAGTTAATGCTCAAACAATGGCACCAAAGCATTCCAACATGATTTCTTTACTTCATCTTAAAATAGACAGAGAGAGCAAAGGGTAACCTACTCTGGCAGATGGGACAAGGTCTCTGGAGCATTCATGTAAAGAAACAACAGCACGGTCCCAGACATCATTGCACTGAGTGATATCCCTGTCTACCTCTGACCAACCAACCTCAAAATGACAGTTTCTCAAACATGAGTAAAAAAAAAGTCACTGAACAAGGGAATTGGTGACTCCTTTAATGAGAAACAAGGGCTGGCACATATCCTGACACCATCTTGCCTTGCAAGTGATTGACATTTTATTTTTATTAATACACAAACACCATGTGGCATTCACCAGTCTCATCTTATACCCTTGGTCCATGCTCACACACGTTCATGCAGATACACAAACATACTATCTTTGAGTAAGAAGCAATGAGCTAATGAGCATAACACAGCTCTGATTGATCACCTGAATAATTAAACATGGGTGGTACCTGGAGACGCCATATGCCACATTCATGCACTCTCTCAGCTGCTTCACCACAAACATATAAGCAAATCTGTCCATAGACTGAAAAAACCTATAATATAAGTATTAATGAGTGTAACAGCATACAGCATACAGGTTGGTTGTTTGCCACAGAAGAAATCACACAATCACTTGACAAATCTTGAATCTCAATCTCTTACTTAATAAATTAAGTAAGACTTGAATAATTTTATCCATAGAGTAAACTCTGGAAATATGCTGCTTTTGCATATACCATATTTGCTGCGAGTGAGGCCTCAGCTGTCTGCGCCTGATGCCCTTTTCTATTAGGTGAACCCCAGCAGCTGCGGAGATGGGTCTGGTGCCTGGTCCTGCTGATTGATTGGGCGTAAACTGTTCACGGCTGAGGTGACAAGAGGATCCCTAGGGAGGGGAGGGGCCAAGGGAAACCTCACTTGAATACTCTGGAAAAAGAAACCCTCCCTGTGACTACACCAATATGTAGACTAACTGGATAATACTTTAATCAGCAGAGATAAGCAGGAAGGGGAATGTACCTCAAAGTAAGTCTGTTTTTGGTAAGATAGTTACCAATAGACCATTTAAATATCAACCATCATTGCCTCTTTCCTTCCCCAAAAAAAGGAATGTCTTTGTAGACTCCTATACCTCATTACCTGCTGCTTATTAGATATGACTTGCACCACTATAACCCTGAAGGAAGTGATTTTGCAGCACTGTGGCAGGGTTGTGAGAGCAGTAATTGAAATTGAAACACGAGGTTCAGCACATGCCATTGAAAAAAACATCACAGACAGTAAAGACAGATCAAAAGAAGAGGCTCCTTACCTTCGCCCAGTGTCTGTTTCAGTAAGTCATGCTTGGCCTGCAGCTTAATGATGAGGTTACTGCCATTCAGGTACTCCTTGAATTTCTAAACAAAAAGATGAAGGCAGCAATGTGAAAGTAGCAGCACTAATGCAATGTAACATGCCAAGTCAAACAATTCAGTGTCACTCAAATGAACATAAATTCAATCTGTTCTAGTTTTAATTGAAATTCTATTTTCAGAATGCACAGAAATTTTGACTGATGGCTTGATTTTGAAAAGCTGTGCGAAGCGGGAGTTAACAGCAGGCAGTCATTAGCAGTTTCGACCACTGGCAAATCAAAATTGACATGAACTCACTGAAAAGTAGAACATTTCAGTCTCCTGTTGGTTTGACCTCCTCTTGGCTATATTCAGCTTGCTCATGTAAGTCTCAGAGGCCACAGATTTAATGGATTCAGTGGAGCGGCTGTGTTGGAAGGCATCCGACACGTCAAAATCCTCCACCGTCAGCATGTCCTGGAGTGTTTGCATGGTGGCATCCAAGGTCTTTCTCACCTGCACAGATGGGGGAATACAGAAAACAAAGAAGATGACAAATGGAGCATCATATCTTATTCAGTTTTGGTCATATTTCTTTTAATAGGAAAATAAAGCAATTTATTTTCCTCCAGCCCATCACCTTATTGAAGACATTTTCAATGGCAACAGTGAGTGATTTACAGCACAAACATATTTATATAAAAGACAAATTGACCCCTGAACAATAAATTACCTTGTTTGTTACACTGAAACCAAGAACACCAAGCAGCATTAGAATAGTTTAGAACAACCCGCAGGTCAGGCATAAATCAGGAAAGGAGCTGAAAATGATGCATGTTTGACAAAGATACAAATTATACCTAAAACTATGGAAGCTGGCTTTTTATTAGGCCCGAGATTGATAAAGCTCATTTCTAGTAATGACATGCCTCGTCCATTATCCTCAAAAACGCATGACACAGGGACAAGGGGAAGAGGCAGAGCCACTGGCACAGGTTAGCTAGACTAACAGGGTTTAGTTATTATCACCTCCATTTGCACCTTTGGGTCTGTAGCTCTTAATGAAAAAGGCCTCTCTGCATCATCACAATAGACAATTTCAAATATAACATCATAGAAAACACAACATTGGCGCTATGACAACATTCTAAATATATTCTCAGCTCCTGCAGAGCAAGGGTCATTGAAGAGTAATTGCAGTGAGAGCAGATGGTGATGTAGCCCTCCTACTTGGCTCTGGGGAAAATGAGACAGGCCTTTCTGTTTTGGGGGTTGGGGCTGAAAGTTTTGGGGGTGGTGCTGCTGGACAGACACAGAACCATCATAAATCCTCACCTCCTCATTTTCAATCTTCAGCGTAGCTAAGCGAGACTGCAGTTGGTGATATCGCATCAGGAGTTCAGTCTGGACAGGCTGCTGAGCACTCACCTGGCACACCTGAGGAGGAGGAGCACAAATTGGAAGGAGAAAATAGATCCATCTGAAGTTTTAAGAGTTACTTTATAAAAATAAAAAAAATGCTACCCAGTCAATTGCAGACAAATAGACAAGCGCTACAGCATTCAAAGCAACTCACCTCATCTCCCATGTGTGGCAGGTACTCGAAACGCATAGGAGGGCAGAACACCTGGTTATACATATCCATGATCTTGTGCTTGTCACTGCGAGAGTCAAGGTTGTCCACCGCATTCTCTATGATATCAAGCCCCTCGTGGCGTGATGTCTCCAAATTGTATTCAGCAGATAAGTAGGTCCTGAAGGTACGTGCCAAGCTAGCATGGTAGCCCAGGTCACAGCACTGTGTACATAAAATACATGATAAATAACTGGGAAAAAATACTTTGCACATGTGTTATTGGAATAATAATACAGTACACGTTGTTGAAGCATTCATTTGACAAACACATTTATCAGGAGATAAGAGTGATAAGATAAGAGTGTTTGAGTGCGAATTCGAGTTGTAAAAGTTAAGCACCCTCCTTCCTGTTCAGACCTAGTTCATGGACTGAATCCTATTCAAAAATGGAAGAAGAGTACACAGAATTACAGGAGCTAGCACAGTGGGACACTTTGGATAATGACAGAGTCTTATCACACAGAGCAGTATGAACTAACCTAATTAAGTTAGTTCACTAAGTAAACATTCTTGAGCATGTTCTTTAACACTGAGGAGGTAGTCTCTCTACTTTGGTGCACCACTCAGTCAAAGTGGCTCAGTAGACTAAAGACTAAAAGGAGCAAATTATTATTAAATTGACATGATTAAATTATATTTCCATTTTTTTTCTAATTTATTTCATATGACATTCAATTAATTTTGAATATATTCATGTTTACATCATTTCTACTCTACTAATATCCCCTGTGATAATACTTTCCCCAGATAAGTTTAGTGTAAAATGCTCTAATATTAATTGTCAGTCATATTTAACCATCACAAAAGTTGCATAATATGCATAACTATAAACAAAGTCTACTATATCCTACTTTTTTGCTATATGCTATAATTTGGTATTTATGCTACAGAAGTCATTTTTCTCCATGGAATTCATTTATCTTTAAATATTTGTTTCTGTAATGGTAGAATAGAAATAATATGTAGCTCTAAATTACAATTCAACAGATTCAAGTCACCGATACTGTCTGACAAAGCTGACTCCTTTCTGCATGAATGTCTGGTTTGAGGTGTGATGGGAAGTTACTTTAACATGGCAAAACACACCTTTTTCTTTCTCAGTTAGTTTGGCTGCTAGTANGCTGACTCCTTTCTGCATGAACGTCTGGTTTGAGGTGTGATGGGAAGTTACTTTAACATGGCAAAACACACCTTTTTCTTTCTCAGTTAGTTTGGCTGCTAGTGGCAGTAGCAGTAGTAGCCAAACTAGTTCAAACTGCTCACAATCCCATTCCTTGCAGCTCAGAAGGATTTGGGATGACATGGAGCAAAGCTGCCCAGCAAAGAGACTTGATGGCCATGAATTGGGATCTCAATATGACCAGTTACTGTGACCATGCCACCATCACATTTATAACAGTCTAAAGGGGTAGATTTACTAAAGGTTTGCATGTATTAAAACGTGTACAAAGCAAACTCATTGCGCACGCAAAAAATGTACAAACTGATTCACTAACAGTGTGCACTGACGGTTGTGTTTTTCAAAGGAGCAAAATAACGTGTCTGCATCAGTTAGTATGCTTGCAGCAGTGAATATGTAATATGGGGCATTTACTTGCAATTGTGCGTGTAATGGGAGGAGAAAATGTAAATCTATTAATTTAGTACACGCAAGGTGATTTATCAAACCTGAGATCAATTTTGCTCATAGAAATTGCAGCTACATTTAATGTCTGAAAAGGAGGTGCAAATAGCTTGTGTGCGTAAATGCGCACACACATGGCCGCAGAAAGACAACTGCACCTACTCTTCAATGTTGGTCTTAGGCATCTGACCAACATTGAGGTAACATTATGCCGCCACCTGTTTTATTTGCTGACATTTTATTAAGATTATGACTTATTATTTTATGATTTATTATTAATCTCTGCGC
>JANJYQ010101792.1:0-11788 GCA_024605255.1 Rastrelliger kanagurta | reverse complement strand
TGTATTTCCATTTGTGGCAATAAATGGTTTTAATCTATGACGAGAGTGTTCCTGACTGAAATGTACTTACTTTCTCCTCGTGGAATCAGCACGGATAACTTTAGCTGTTGTTAGAGGTACGGTTCGCTGGGTTTATACATGACAGAAAGTCCTCCTTAAGAGTGTTTCTCATTCTCCGGTTTATGCCACCAAGCAGTCAGTCGCAGTCACAAGTCCGTCACTGACCAATCAGCAGTCATTAGCAAAATGCTAACGTGTTATGGTCAACAACAGCCCGACCTACTAATTTGATTTCTAACCTATAATCCATATCAAACTTGCAGAAACGACAATAAAAACTCTGATTTTTCAACAAAAACCAGGTGAAAGACAAATTAAGCCTTCTAGCTCCATAGGACCCCATTCATTCTGCACTCACCCACGATCGCCCCTAATGGAACTCTAGGCTATTGTTGTCGTCGTCCAGTTGTTTGTACCGTATCCATGGTAACGTCTGGCTGAAGCTGCACTGGCGCAGATGGTCGGTAGCATTCAGATATCAGGGTAAGATGTTTACATGCACCAGTATCACGATTTCTTTTGAAGTTCTCCAGGCAGCAAAATCAGACATCTTAAATTCGGGATACTGGTTTATCCCAATTTCTGAAAACAGGATATGGTGTTTACATGATCAAACACAAAATCAGGTTACTTAAAAACCCCAATCAAAATTGGGATACTGAAGTCCATGTTAACGCACTCAATATTTGACTCGTGTCCATGCATACATACAGCCTACGATTGTTATCCACCACAGTGTTCCATTAAGATACTCGAATAGTAATTTAATATGAATAAAATGATTACAGTGTAACTTCCTGCTATTCTTTACAATGCACATTATACAATGCTGCTGTATCCAAGATGCCATAATTTCAAAGAAATCCCAAACTGATTCGCTCCAAAGAGATTCATGCCTCTGCTGAACATCAATAGTTGTTTATTTAAAATTTGGCATCTTCCTCCTGCCATCTTAAGATCCCTGTCTCAACCAAGGTATCCTTAAGTCCTCTCTTCTGCTTTCTTAAATCCTGCGCATACTATCAGAGATCAAGCAAATGTTTTTCTTCATAATCTGACTGCTTCCAACAAATGGCTCTCAGAATTCATGCCAACCTTATTACGTCCTATCATAAACATCCAATTTCCTCTCCTCTCAGGAGAGTGCAAATCTCTCGGGCTTCTCTCACACAGCTCGAGTTCTCCAGACGCTCCCAACATGAGAGACTCTTTCATGTGCGTGTTGTGTGCATATGTGAGTATCCTTCTTCCAATAAATCTTTTGATTGTCTTACTTTTTCCACACTGATGGGGAAGCACTTTAGCATTGATTGGATTTGCATTTGCAGATTAGGTCTCCACTGAAAAGCCAGGATTTGTCCTAGATCCCGCCTCATTTTTATTCTAATGTGTTGCAGGCAGTAATTTCTGGAGACAACTTGAAGAAATTCTCTCAAGATGACAGAAAATCTCCATCTGCTGTATATCATCAGCATGCAGTGTTAAATGTTTTATAGGAGAAATGTACAAGGTTTGCACAGTCTCAACTTCTTTTGTGTTTGATGTTTCTCCTTTGTATATGTGTGGCCAGGCTTGAAACCATACATTTGACAGCTGTATGCCACAGCACGACATCTTATCACATCACTTTTTTTGTGCATGGGTGGAAGGTATTATGAAAAAGAAAGGGAATGCCAAGATAACATCCCACTGCAGTGAAAGGTTTTGATGGTTCTGTGCTGATGTGGGAGCATTTTCTGGCATAGAATCAATCCTGCCAGGAATGCAGGATTACAGCTCAGACAAATTCTTATCACTTGTAACATAACATAATCTTGGTGGCTATGGTCATTCATTGCAGAAATTAAAATCCATGCAAAGAAACTGAAAAAATAATGCCTGCATGAAACATCTCACTGAAATGTATGATATTCATGCAGATACGATTTTGGGGTTTTTTTTTTAGATTATACATGATGTTATTTGCAGTAGAACACAACTGATATGGTCTTTTTGAAACTGACAAAGATACTGACTTCAGAGTAGAAATATTCACCAATGACTTAAAAGGTGGCTGATACAATGAATTTTTGAAGTGGAATGCAAATAGACCTTATCAATGTGAATTGTTGATTCATTTTGCATTGACATGAAGCTGCTTTATTAAACAAGTAACTCATTAAGTACACTGTTAAGCATTTTTAGAAATTAACACTAACAAAATAGAAAAATAGCTAAATCATTATTTCAATTGACTGGACTACCCTCAATTGAATGAATCCAGTCTCCAGTTAGGGGAGAGAAAGATCTAGATCCATCTTGTCCTGTATCTCTACCACCTTAGTGAACATCTGCTGTGACTACCTCATTAGCAAGCATTGTGTAATATACCAAGTCAGAGCTCTCTTATGACTTACAAGTTGCACTCCATTTTTGTTCATATTTGTAATCTTGGAAATAATGAATAAAAGGAAAAAATAGTAGAAGAGTCCCAGAAACTGTAAAAACAATCTTTTTCTCAACAGACCATTTCTACACCTAGTAAAGACAAATGTGGTCTGTCTCATTTTCTTTGACATTTCTGACAAACCACCATGAAGATTCAAGGACAATTTCATTCACAGTTTCTCATCTTTCAACTTCTTTTTTCACATCGCTGCTCAATCACGCAAGGCTTTGAGATGTAATACACATTCCTTAGTAAAATAACAAGGACACATTTCTCTAAAGACTCTGTGTCCAGAGGGTTTATACCACAGAAGAGCTGTTGAGATGTTCACTATCAACCTCAAATTAGCTGCTGGGTGAGTAGACAGTTTTATTTAATGAAGCAACATGTTAGCTCATACAGGACATGAAGTCCTACCCAGCTGTAATCAACTGAATCAGCACACCTCAGTCACATTCTTACTACAAGGCGGTCCCTGAAAATAGTCCACCTATACTGATCTTACTCCTCCTACACTGTTGCTCACTATGCTGTGCTGGCAAAACTTGGTTCAACCTATGAAAGCCATCACATCCTACTGTGTTGTCATGTCACTTCTTGAGCTGAATGATGATCTGTTCTGGATGAAGATGAGGGAAGGATGAAGGGCAGTAGACAGCAGTCCTGTCCATCATAGCTCCCACCCAGCAAGAAAACCCCTGCTTCATTACAAACTGTTGGTTAGTAATAATAATGTAAGTTTCACTACAAACTGTTGGTTTGTAATAATAATGTAAGTTTCAAAGTATCTTTCACTGCAGTATCTCTGCTTCTTTGGGAAGAACTTTCATCACAAACTTCCAGAACAAGGACCAGTCTGCTCTTCGTGTCTTCGTTACTGCCTATATTTTGAAACTAACTGCATGTCAAAGAACTGGCCTCATATCGCTACTCATACTAGTGCTAAAGTAAATACACCTGTCTCCACCACTGCTAGTGTTAGCATCCTGGCCAAACAGGATCAGCTGGCTCCAGCTGTGACCAATGCTATCAGTGCACCCCCAACTGACTTGCCCAGCCCATAGCCTCAATAGTTGCTCTTAAATTTTTACAAATGTGGCTCCTTCCATTAATTTCGTGGGCTCTTCAATGATCTGTTTTTCGCTGATATTTGGCCTATGATTTGTGCTTCTTTTGTTCATTGTTTTAAATCCCATAAAAATAACCCTCTTCCATCAAAGCATAGAAGCAGGTATTCAGTTTCATTTAAGCTGTGCATATTCCTGGGTCCCTGCATCCAGTTTAAGGCTGATTCATATTTCACCCTTTGGCCCTTCCCCTTAGCCCTACTGCATTTAAAATGGTTGGCTGGGGTTCATTGCTAAGTTATATAGTATAACCTCTCCTGGGTTACATGCTTGCATCCTTCTCAGGAGCAACTGGTAGGTAGCCTGGCAAGCCATACTGTAACATTAAAATGTACACTAATGGTGTTTGAGACTCAAAATGTTCCTATGGCTCGTTGCTACGTGTAGACTACTGACTGAGCAAATGTATTTGCTACTGCTAGGGTGCATCTTAACTGGTAGGGTGAATTAAGGTAAAATGGGACAAATAATGTTTTAAACTTTTATCTCTCTGAATGTCAGCAGCCAATCAGAATGTTATTGTTATTATATTGTTACTGCACATGTCCAGTACAAGATACAATCATTTTGGCTGGTTTAAAGTATCATAGATAGGAGCAGCCAAGATTGAAAAGATCAGTGGACCCAAAACTTGCAAAGTCAGCCCCATGCCATGATTGAAATGTTTAGCATAATATCAAAATAATTGGGGCAGCGTGCTTTATTTTTTCAAGGAAAAGGAATTTTAGTCACTATGTTGTGCAACATATTTTCTGCATATTAGACTCATATAAAGTTATACAATAAATCACTTTGACTCTCTTTAGTGTTTTAAATGGTTTTATACCAAAAAGTGTCCCAATTTACCTTATTTCACCCTACCGCCGAGGTCTGCAGCATGCTTACTGCAATAAATGTTGTCTATCTCTCTCCATCCCTTTTATCTGCCCCGTGAATTTCAACAACTCTTTTTTACTTTGGTTTATATTCACCGGAAGCTAACGCATCAGCTGTTTCCCAGCTGATCAGTGATGTCACAAGCAAACATCTATCTGCCCGATGCACCAAAGTTTGTATTAGGAGATTTTAATAATTGCAATTTGAAAAAGACCTTGACGACGTAAGATCAATACGTTACCTGCTCCACCACACAGAACAGCACTACACTGGATCTTTACTATGGTTCTGTTAGTGGGGCTTACAAATCCCATCTCTACCTCCCTGTGGTGCTTCTTATCACAGTAGTGTGTATCTCATGCCTGATACAAGCCAGTCTTCAGACATGTGGAGGAGAGAATAGTGAAAGTCTGGTTAGAGGACAACATCTCCTCCCTCCAAGCATGACTTGAGTGCACGGGCTGGAACTGCTTTTATGATGTGATGTGATGATGTAAATGAACTCTCAGACACTATCTCATCATACATCACGTTTTGTGTGGATTCTATAATTCCCACTAAAATAGTGCTCACTTATCCCAATAATAAGCCTTGGGTGTAGAAAGAATTTAAAAGTGTGATTAACAAGAAGAAGAGAATTTTCTATTCAGGTGACATTTTGAAGAAAAAAGCAGTCTCCAAAGAAGTTAAAGAGGAAATAAGGAAGGGCAAAATTAAGTATAAGAATAAAATTGAAAGCCGGTACTGTAGAAGTGATCTAAGAGCTGCCTGGAGAGGTATCAAATCCATGGCATCAATTAATCAGGCATATAGTGAGACCAGACAGCTCATCCAAGTCTATGGTGAGAACGACAGCAACTTGGAAAACTGTTTTAATGCATATTTCTCTCGGTTTGATAGAATTGATTTTAGGAATAATATTTCATTGTTGCGTGAATCTCTGTCCCCACAAAATGATATTGTGATATCACAAGGAAATGTTACAAATTACCTTAAGAGAGCAAATATACCCAAGGCTGCTGGCCCTGACTCCATCTCTGGTCACACTTTGTGACTATGTGCTGACCAGCTCAGTGAAGTGTTCACAGTATTGTTCCAGATGTGTGTTGAGAGTGGCCAGATACCGACTATGTGGAAGACTTCCACTATAATTCCTATTGCAAAAACTAGTAACTCAAGAGAACTCCATGACTTCAGGCCAGCAGCTCTAACATCTCTTGTGATGAAAATTTTTGAGAAAATATTGAAGGATAAAATTGTTTCCCTTGTTAATGGCAAACTCAATCGTTTACAATTTGCATATCAGTCTGGGAAAGGTGTGGATGATGCTAAAATCTTCATCCTTGAGAGGTTATACAGGCACCTTGAAAAACCTGGTGCACACGCAAAGCTTTTATTTGCTGATTTTTCCTCAGCTTTTAATAAGATGCAGCCTCATATTTTAATTGAACATCTTGCTTCTTATTTTAATTTGCCTGATCAGATCTTATTGTTGCTCTTGAACTTTCTTACAGATAGAATTCAGCGAGTATTTATGAATGGTCGTATGTCCACTGCCATCAATTTAAACACAGGCTCTCCACAGGGCTGTGTCCTTTGTTATTCATTATGTACACTGACAGGTGCAGGTCTTACCAAGCAGGCAGCCATCTTGAAAAATTTTTTGATGATACAGCCCTACTGTCACTCCTCCAAGGGGCCCAATCAGATCATGGCTGTGCTTTATCTTCCTTTGTGGAGTGATGAGAACTGCCTGGACTTAAATGTGACACAAACAAAGGAATTAATCATTGACTTTAGGAGGACCCGTTCTGATCCTGTCCCATGCAGTGTTCATGGAAAAACTGTGGAAATTGTGGAGACATATAAGTACTTGACTCAAGTTTGACATAAACACAGACTCTATTGTCACCTTTTGAGGAAGCAGAGTTCTTTCAATGTTTCTAAGAACATTCTGTGTAACTTTTATCATTGTTTTATTGAAAGTCTGTTGGCTTTTTCTTTTACCTGTTGGTTTTATGGTCTATCTGTTAAGGAGAAGGGTCTCAGCAGTATTATCAATGTCTGTTCCAAGATCATCGGAGTCCAGTTATCAGACTTAGGCTCTATCTGGAAAAAGAAAGCCAGACAGGTGATCAGTCAACGTGACCATATCCTCGGTCAGAAATTCTATTTGATGCCCTCAGGGCAGCGGTACCTTGCCCCCCCGAGGAAGACAAACAGATATGCAAATTCATTTATTCCTTCAGCCATCAGGCTACTGAATGCTGCTTACACCTAAACGAACAGGCCAGGCATCGTAAACCTGAGAGCCTTAAAACTTATATCTATTTATGCATTTATTTATTTATTACTTGTGCTTGCTCCAGTTGCCCATGCCAACCTGTGATATTGACAGAGTGGATGTTTTTGTGCTTTTTCTTTTACCTTTTTTTATGTGACTTGAGGCTGTGAACTGAATTGCCCTACAGGGATAAATAAAGTCTAATTGATTGATTGATTAATTAATTGGTTTGACAAGAATATTCCTGACTGAAAAACTATTCATTATTTTATAACTGACAGCTCATTTTTCTCCCATTCAGCCCTAACCATAGAATGAATAAATAACAACTTTACCTTCACATAGACATTAAGTCAACTTAAATGTATTTTTATTACTAATTCATCCTTAATTCCAAACACAGAGAGGGAGATACATTTCCCTACATACCACAACTGTTAGTGCCTATTATGAGAGTAATGGAACAGCTTATTAGTGTATTGATGTGCAAGCAATGAAGGTGAAAGAAAACCTCATGTAGGCTAATGACATCATCCAATCATTTCTCAGTATGAGACTCATGTTTCACTTCTGCTTGCTGGTGTTGTACACCGCTACAGTATGTATGAATCTTCTCCCTAATTCTCTGACAGCCAGGCTGCTACTCCAGCACACACTCAATGAGCCCTTCAATGTCGCTGAATTTATGTTAAATAATCTCATGTCATTTAGTGCAGCGTATCAACTTCCACAATAAAAAAAAGAGTATCATCTTCCTGCTGATGTCTTTAAATTTTATTCTATAAATTTTTAGGAGAGCCCAAAATAATCTGATAGATTTAGCTATCTTCAAACAGTGGAGTGAAAAAGAGCATGAAGAGCTTCTTCATGTCAAGTTAGGTGACACGTATAACACACGTCGGACAAACAACAGTATTCATAGCTTGTCCAACACTGGCTATACAGAATACTCATGCAAATTATGTAGAAAGCAATCTTTTTTATCATCAGTGACACCTGCTGGAGCATGCACAATCCCAGATTAAAGCAAGCTCTATTACCCCCTCAACAACGAGGAGTAGGCTTGTTCAACCACTGGAACAGACCATGGAGTCCGCTCTCTCCAGTATCATGCCATATGACAGAAAAAAAACGTGACACAATGACATTACAAATGCAATAACCTGCTTTATTGCAAAAGACATGCTACCAATAAGCACAGTGTCAAGGAGGGATTCAAGCAGCTAATTAAAGTAATCAACCCTCGTTACCAACTCTCAGGGCATGAGCACTTCTCTCACAAGTAGTGTATAGCCAGTGTTGGACAAGCTATTTGTAAAATGTAGTGAGCTAAGCTATCAATTACATTAAATGAAGCTTCACTACACTGAAGCTACCAACAAGAGAAATGTAACAAGCTGTTATGCTGCAATTTTAATGCTACACAACAGAAATGTTTTTGAAAAATAACAAAAAAGACAGTTGGAAAAGAAGCTGATGAGTGCTAGTAATCATGACGTGTCATTCATAAAAAGTCAGAATATTATGTTTAACAATCAGTGTGATGTGTGCAGATGTGTGTGTGGTTAATGTGTGGCATCCTGATGCCATCAAGTAGTTTAATGAAAGTAAACACAGTGAGTGTGTAATGGCACTGCACTCCAGTGCAGCACCTCTCTAATCAGACACTGCAGATTTAACATATCATTCCTGCTACCTCCACCATACCTCCACCTGCTGCTGGGATACCATGAAGTGAGGAAAAAGCTCCTAACATAAAACATCAACAGGAAATAGATTCTGTAAAAAAAATCCATTCATTCATAGATCAATGTTATTTTGGTTTGAGTGTTAATTGAAATGATTACATTTCAATTAATTAATGATTCATTTTTCCATTATTGTAGAATATTCTATAGCAAGTATTTGGTTTGCTCTGGTTGATAAAATGACAAAAGCAGCAACAGTTTATTATTATTTATCTGTTACTTTTAATGGAACATTATTATTTTGAAGAAAATGTTGACGTTTTTCCATAACAAAGTGTACATAGCCAAATCACTTCAAATGTAATAGTTCAAATCCAGTGTTTACCATGATTTNGAAGGAAGGAAGGAAGGAAGGAAGGAAGGAAGGAAGGAAGGAAGGAAGGAAGGAAGGAATTTATCTCACTGACATCACTGTTGACCAGAACGGTGCCATATTTGTGACCAAACAAAGTTTGATTTTAAAATTTGATTTTGTTGCACTTACAGTAACATAATGAGTGCAGCTGTCACCTCACCTGGTCTGTGTTATACAGCTCTTTAAAACAGGTCATCATGTTGCAGCTGTGTTTTAAACATCACTGTGTTTCAGATTGAGAGGTTGAGGTGGAGCTGCAGGGTTGGGTGGAGGTGTGCAGGGACGTTTATTTGTGCTGTTGAACATAACCGCTATGAAACAATACGGTGTTATTCATGNTCTCTCTCTCTCTCTCTCTCTCTCTCTCTCTCTCTCTCTCTCTCTCTCTCTCTCTCTCCATTACTTTTTTACCTTGCTTGACCACAGCTCACTCGTCCTGTAGCAGCTAACTGACGGTGCTCAATGAACGTAACTTTTATAAATAAAAAGAGGAGTGACAGCAACAGGCTAGTAGCAGCTCTTCTCCTCTCTAAGTTACCAGGGTGCAGCTGATGCTGCGTGTGACAGGCAGCGATATATTGTCTCCACTTGACTCCATATTTAGATGCAGTAATGGTCTGCTTGCTTCAACAACATTTTAACTATTGATATTTGAAAACTGACAGTCCCAATTGACGGCAATCCGTTGTGGCAATGGAAAAACTTTAATCCCTGCAGATAGACAGTGTTGTTTACTGTAGAGTGGTGAAGTCCCGGCCTTCTGCTAGCCAACTACTCAATCTGAAAGAGGTGAATCACACTGTAAATGGCCTATCCCTCTGTAGTTCTAAAGGTCATCAGTCTGTAAATTGGTCACAAAGATGGCACCGCCAGTCTACAGTGACGTCACTTGAGACAAATGAATAGGAAGTACTTGAGAGTACTGTAGAATGTCCTTAATAATACCAACTGCTTTCTGTCTGATTGCTGGATATTATTTTCAGCTCCCACCAAAGGCAAAGCGATTTAAATCATATAGCATTGTGCATTCATAGCGTGAATTCAGGGTAAATTACATATTGCATAAAAGGCATAAACCGGAAATATAATAGAAAGAAAAATGAAAGAGACAACCACCATCTCTAATAAATGGATGATGTTTAGATGACAAATCCATTCAGCTCCACTCTTCTATCAATCATCACATACACAAAGCATTGTTCAGATACCTGAAGAGCAGTGTGTTACTTTGCTCTATTTCTGACTATGTCTGATTTTCTCATCACATGTATTGTCCAGCACTACCACAGAAACTGCTCACTACATATTAGTCATGCAGTGCTGACCTTTGATATCCAATCTGACAGGCAGAGCATGCCACCACAACCCAGTGCTTAATATAAAAGCCATGTTAGCATTCTTAAGACACCCTGCAAGATTCAACTGTCTGAAGAATTGTTTGCACTTCATTTGCTGACTGGCCGAGCCACCAACTTGTTAAATAGTGTAATGCCACATTGCCTGTTATATCTGATGGGTCATTACACTTATTAACAGGTTTTACTCATGGTGATAACCAATCTTATGATAACACAATAATTACATTTGGTCTTAACCAAATGAGTGATATTTTCATGAAAGATCTCCCAGGTTACCTCATACCTTCTTAGATTAAGCTCATTTAAATGATTTGAAGAAAGAGACACATTGTCATGTTGTCTTATATATGAAGACTAAAGTTGACATATTTTAGATCTTTGTACATTTTCATGATTTTGGAATCTTCATGCCATGTCTTCATTCATTTGTCATCACTAATTATTGTTTGTTTTAATGAATGACATTGAAATGAAAAAAGAACATTCCTAAGAGCCTGTATTACTTTTTGCACTTTTGTGTGTGACCTTGATGTTTTCATTCTCCATTAAAGCAAAAGGAAAACTATGAAAATTGCACAGCCAAATATGCTTCAGTGTGTCTCAATCACTATTTTGCATCAGCAGCATCTGAAGAAAAGTAAGAACAAATCCTTCACACATACAACAAGGAAGCAGATGAGCAAAGATATGAATCAAACAACTGACTGCAATTTTGCTTCCTTTGCCTCTTATAAGATAGCATGATGTTGAAAAGATGTCATCTGTTGTAAGATGTGTATCTCCATATCTTATGGAAAATGTGTTTGGCTGTAATTCTTGTCTGTTAAACATTAGTTTTGATGGTTGAAGTAATCACGTTTTTATGTTCAGAGAAGTGGCGATTCATCTTAATGATGTGCAGTGAGCGTTGAAGGAATATAATCTTAATGGAATCTGAATGGTAATTTCTCTAAATATCAGACATCTGCTTTTAGCAGCAAAGGGACACCCTTGTATTTCAGTGCTGAGGAGCCGTATACAGTCAGTGCATTAACGTCTCTCAGTGGTGGACTTATTATTAATTTTATGAAGTCATCAGTGTACTACTTCATTTATGTGTCAGGCTTAGTAAAGTGGAAAGGATGCAAGTGTGAGTGTGTCTGATGATGCCAGCTTCAGCCTAACCAGAGGAGCCTAATTCACAAGATGTGCTCAGAGGCTTATGGCTCATGTGATGGGGAGCTCACCGTATCTCTTTAAAACTACTGAAAGCCTAAGTGTGTTGCAGAGGTCTGAAATTGCTGTATTTTCTTGACAAATGCAGTGAGTGTGTATGGTGGTTATACAGAGTTTGAACAAAGCTATTTTTTCTTCAGAAGACTGTCTACTACCAATGAGTATGTTTGAGGAAGTGTGGAAAGCAATGGATGAGATGAGCTGTTTTTGTTGCATTATGCCTGGCCCCTCCTCCCAGTGTCCCCGTCCCTTTCCCTTGCAGGCAGTGCTCCATTGATTGGCGACAGGTGTGCAGGGGACACGGCTGCAACCCATCTACTCATCATTCTCCTGCTCA
>JANJYQ010101749.1:365-11267 GCA_024605255.1 Rastrelliger kanagurta | reverse complement strand
ATATCGCAACATTTGGAAGCAATATCGCATATCGCATGTTTTCCTAATATCGTGCAGCCCTAGCGCATATCTTTAACTCATGTTGTAAACAGGCACAGGCTGCCAATAGTATCAACATTAGGACTAGGGGTGAAATGTCTCTTGAACAAATGTAAGTAACCTTCCTAAAAAGATAAAANAGCGCTAATGTGAAAATAAGTGATATAAAACTCTCAAAAGATTTTTGCTATTTTGTGGTTACGTTCTGACATTTCAGTCCCCCTCTCTGAGTATTTCCTGTGCTGAATTCATTCAAATCGTACTATATACACAGTTCAGCCTTTTGTCTCTGTTGTTGTTGTGTTTAAAACTGTCATAAATTACGGTTGTGGGGATTGTTTTGATGGTTTGCAGTTGCAGATAATATCAATATACGTTTAGAAATCATATGTACATTTTTTACCATATTGAATATATATCATTTGTGCTTGTTGTAAGTATATTCTCTGGTTGCCGTGAGTTGCGTCTGTTTTCTTCGATTGGAAAATGAAATTAAAAAATAGTCACAAAAAAACCTGTGTCGCAAACAATATTGTAATTTTTCTAAGAATAGGGGCTGATGGGATACCACTCTTGTTCTAGCAGGATATGCTATTTTTTAAGTGGTGTCAAACTCTTTTTCAGGACGACTGTTCAAAGGCAGATACTATATAAAACTGGTAGCTAATCTGAAGGTGAATGTAAATTGTCTTAGAATCAAAATGTTGGCTCTTTACTTTGTTGTAATCATCTATCGTTTTAAGTGGCATAATAAAACAGCAAAGAGGTGCTAGGGCCAAACAAGGTGGCGCTGTTGTTCCTCTCTTGTGCATTGAAACAGCATTGCTAATCCACTCATCATTTCAACGTAAAAGTCCACTTGTTGTCATGGCAACGGTTTTGTAGTTTTGTTACATCTTGCATTATGAAGAAGACTTTGACTGTTTGCTGTTTTTAACTGAAGACATTACTACAGCTACTAACATTAGCATTGCTAATTTGCAGTCATCTGCTCTCCAACGTCAGAAATCTGACCACTGCTTTCTGACCTTTCACCTCCTTAGTCGGGACATTCTCTTGCGCACTGGTCACCTTGTGGGAACAGATGCACTACGATGATCAGCAGTGTCTGATCACAGTCAGGTTTTCTTCCGTATTACACCTAATGTTAAACAGACCTGGGACCCCTGGCTGTAGAACAGGATCTGACCTGGACTTGACTGACTATATAAATCGTTTCTCTGAATCCATATGGTTCCCAGCTCGGGTGTTTGGTCCTAGGGTTTGACTAGCCCCATGAAGACCTCTAGTCTCAAGTGCACAACAGAAATGCTCCATGAAGGCATTCGGCTCAGTAGTGTCACTTGTTGCTGCATCACTGTTGTCCTAATGCCAGTCGGACAGGTCTGTGAGGGTGACAGCTGCCTTTAAAATGCCAGTTTCTAAGCTCTTGAAAAGCATTTCGCATTTGGAATATGGGTGAAGCAGCACTCATTAGCCAACTGAAGGGGGAAAAGCAGAAGATTGCAGTTGTGAGTAATGCTGATGATGTGAGGATATCCAGCTACACTCTATGAGTAAGTGTATAAGTTCTGTGTCTAGCAGCAGAACACCGAAAATAAGAAAGACCCACTACAAACAGAAACAGCCTGGTAAAAAATGACAAGTGATATTTAAGACACATTAAAGGAAACACATTCAGGTATTTCCTGAAGCTTATCAAGATGAATGAGATGAACTGGCATTACACCTCTCACTGTGGCCTGCTGCGCGCTCCGTAGCTAGCATGCACATTCAAAGCATTAATGGTTAGCAGGAGAGTGGTCATTAACAAATCAATGACAAGTGTAGGCTGGCACACGTGGGTGCTTGGCAATCTCTGTGGGTGCTCCGACTCTGAAGCACAGCTTCAGACCACAACATAGCAGGACTCTGTATGGGATTAGATTGTAGCTTTTGTTGCTTCAGTAAGTAGCAGACTTTTACAAAATAAAAGCCAGTGAGTGACGGATGTTTACAATAATGAAAGAAATTTTAAAAAGTGCGATTAAAATAATTGTTGGCATTAATTGATTAATGAGTCAATGTGATAATGTATTAACTTGCTCAGCTCGAGACCATTTACAATATTAGGCCTTCTTGCAGGAACAAGAGACTGCTGTGTTTTAGTTCTTGCAAGACATTGAGTGTGTCAATAGCATCATATTGCACTGCTTCAGGGACTGCTGCACAACTTTTGCCCTTCTCTTCATTGTTGCACTTGCTTCTCTGTTCTGAGACCCCATTTATAGTGCATGGATATTTTGAAAAACAGTGGAATTTTCCTTTGTTTGTGCCCTTTGCTTATGTGCAAATGGACAATTTGCCCCTGAAAACGACTCTTTTTGAAAACTCTGGCCAAAGTGGAGATTTTGGAAATTTTTGCGTGTAAATGGAGAAAAACTTGAGTTTTAGGCAGCTGCCAGCTACAGCAGCTGGTTACCATAGCAACAATGGACAGTTACACACTTGACACCCCCCTACCCCAACGGTCACCATGATAACAGCCAAAGATTCTTCCTAACATGGGTTTGTGTCAACAAACTTCTCTGAAAATGGAGAGTTGGGCGCCGCAGTTTTTTTTTTGGGTGGTGGGTGAAATGTCAGTTTTTGAAGATATGTGTACATGTAAACGGCTCTTATGACGTTCTTAAGAGAAGCTGAGCTGTCCATGGTTCTGATTTATCAATCTTGAAGTGAGGAGACATCACGTCAAGAATGTTCTCTGTCATTGGCATTGCACTAGGGCTGGACAAATGGTGATCCGTGTTACCAGTAGGGGGTTGTTTCCTGAAACTGTATGTTACGGCCCTGGGTTGGGGGTCCCAGTTCTCTCTCTCTGTGTGTATATTTGTGTGTGTGTGTTCTGACAATCGGCATTAACCGGACACTAATGAGAGGGGCGTGCCGAGACCTTCCCCGGCGGCTGATTGGAGCGGCTAGGACCCAGAGGTCCAATCAAATCGAGCCAGCTCCGATGGCAGTAACTTTAAAACCCCTGCTGTGCCACGACGCCGGTGGCAGACACCCTTTGTTATACCTCGTTGCCAGAGCCTTAGCTTCTTGACTGTCCAGTGACTAGTAGTAGCAGTGGTAGTAGTTGACTGAATTGGGCCAGGGTAAGATTGTTTTGCACATTCTCACTTCTCTGCACACACAAGGAGATCTCCTCTGTTAGTACACATTACGTTGTATGGGTGCTGTTGTTTGTATTTCTGTTTGGGTAGTTAGAGTAGGTAGTTAGGTTTTATTTCAGAGTTTACACTTAAGTATTATTGTCATGATCCTTAGTTTAGATAACCTTTAAGTTAGATTAGCTCTGTTGTTTTTTTCAGGAGCCCTCTCTTTGTTATTTTATGTTCTTTGGTTTGACAGTACCTTTTCAGTTTCTGTATAATTGCCATTGTCACTGTAAATAAACGCACGTTTTCTCAACCACACCACCGGTTGTACTTTTCCCTTTTCCCCAGCCTAGCTGGGGGTTTGTAACTGAAACTTTCTTCCTGAAACGTATAAAATAGATTATATACTTTATTGTCCTGTGGAGCAGAATGGTGTGACTGAGCATCGAGGGGTTGAGACAACAGCCCCCTCCCTGCCTCCCCCCTCGTATGCGGACAATATACAATTAATGTCAATAGCCTAATAATTTGTCTCAATCACTGAATGAAACCTGCCATATTTGGGACAAGAGTTGGGACGTTAAATTGTTGCACAAAATTGATCAGCATTTGTATATTATTTTTCATTTCTGCATTGTGATGAAACATCCAGCTGGGAACTCAGCTGAGTCCTGCTCGTGTTAAGATGATCTTAGTGAGTTATGACTACCCTGGATCACTTGTAGATCTTTAAGCTAACTATCCTTTTGGGAAACGGTCCGAAAGCTGTAAGACGTTCTTACGTTGAACTTTACGAACTACTTAAGCTAACAGTCCTTTTGGGAAACAAGGCCTAGGATTATTGTATAGTTCCTCGTTAAGACCTCCAGAGTCTGTGAATGAGTAGCTAGAGCAGTAGTCACCAGTCCTGCATGTTACTGCCCTGCATGTTTTAGGTATCTCCCCACTATAACATACCTGATACTAATAATTATTTCATTATCAATCCCTTGACATGCTTAAACTGCTTGGTAATGAGCTAATAATTAGAGTCAGGTGAAGAGATACCTAAAACATGCAGGGCAGTAGCTCTTCAGGAGCAGTGTTGGTGACCACTGAGTTAAAGGGTAGGGTACCCTCAGTGTTGCTGATCTGAAGCTCCTGTGAGGCCTTTGCAGAGCAGGTGTAGTGTCTGTGTATGGCATGTAGTGTGGATCTTGAAGTGATACATGTTGCATTGTAGGCTGTATTTCTGCATGAGCACTTGTCAAACATTAGTCCAAAGTCCATGTGTAGAGACCCTGATTGTACTTTGTAGGAAGTGTCATGTGATGTTGAATCTGAAGTGTTTGGAAAATAGCTTTTGTATGCGTCCACAAAAGTGCCCCGTTCTCAGCTAGAGAAAGCTACTGGGGCTAAAAGATACAAATATGGCTAATCTCTGTCAGGCCGCATCCAACGTAATTTTGATTTTGGACTAATGTTTGACAAATGTTCTTGCAGAAATACAGTCTACAATGCAAACCCGCGCATGTATCACTTTAATGCTGAGTAACCTGCTTGACATGGTTTAGAGCAGTTGGGATGAGGGATGGGTAGCTCTCCAAATTAATCTTTGCCCTGGTTAAGGGGCATGGTTCAGGGCAACAAGCTAGATGAGTTGGTTCATTGGTGTGGTGTTCTGGAGGTAGGTGCAGTAGATTAACTCCTGGGCCTTCACAGATCAGTCAAATGAAGACTGAGACATGTTAGATCCTCTTTGGCTTGAAGAGTTTTACCATATTTTCTTTTATTGCTGCATCCTTTCTGTTAAAAGTTAAAATAGTGCTTCTCTTTGTGGGTTAGCTTGTAGGGCATCAGCTGATTGGTTCAGTTGTCGCTGTGTGCGCTTTGATTCTCCTCACATTTTCTGTTGTCTTACGCTGTGGTTCAGAACCATTATCCCCCTTCTCCATGTTTTGCAGTGTAGTATATCAGTTGTTCCGTTTTATCATATTCAATGAGCAAAAAGCACTTTTTCCATTTGGAAAAAAATTATTTTGCATTTTCCTTCACTGCTAGAGATTGATTTGTTTCTGTAGAAAATAAATAATCCGATTTAGTGAAAAGAAGGAAAGATTTTACAAGAATCATCATGGCTTATTGTTATTATTATTTTATTTAATACAATTTGTACTGACTTCTACTTAAGAAACAAACATTGAAACATTAAATTTACCTGTCATATAAATGATACTGGTTACATTGCAGATTCATTCTTCTGAATGAGGGCAACACATTGAGGTAATCTCTGAAAATAATTGCTACTGTGATGACTTTCCAAAGATGTCAAATTCTGTCTGTTAGAAATTGTTGTGCACTGCTTTGCATATTTCATGTCTAGCTGGTCATAGATGGCGCCACCATCAATGAACTGCCCTGTATTGTTTTAATGTAGGGCTATCGCCACTAACAGCTATCAGTAGTAAGTTCATGTTAACTCTGGCCTGTATATTGTCCAGCCTATGTTTTGTGGTGATGTTGGGTAAAAAANTGCTCTCCATTCTAGGTTTACCTGCAAACCTTCAAGACTCCTCAATGGCTACCGACATGCCCATGGACACGGTGCCAGCTCCTCACTCTGCCCCAGCCTCACCCTTGGACCCTACTCCAGCCTCAAATCCTGTTTTGAGCCCCAATGCAGCCCAAGACCAGATTCCGACCCAGGAGCCAGCAATAGCTCAGACTCCTGACACAGCAGTGACCCAGGAACACAATGCTGTTCCCGATCTCACTCAGGCTCAGCCTACAGACCCTGATGCGTCTATAGGCCTTACTACAGGTTCTGAGCCACCTTCAGCTTCTCAGCTGCCGCCACCGCCAGCTAGTGCTCAGAACCCCAGCTGCAAGATAATGACCTTCCGGCCCACCATGGAGGAATTCAAAGACTTTGCCAAATACATTGTCTACATGGAGAGTCAAGGAGCCCATCGTGCTGGTCTGGCGAAGGTGAGGGCATACACTCAAGTGTTGGGTTCAGACATTTCCAGCTGTGTCATCTTAAGATCTTTGTCATATTTAGTTGCGTGTGACTGCAGGTAACTGTGGGTCACTGCTTAATTTACGTAAATGTTAACATTTCCTCTCCTGCACCAGGTGATACCCCCAGAAGGCTGGAAACCCCGCAAGTGCTATGACACCATTGAGGACATGGTGATCCCAGCACCCATCATGCAGGTGGTGACCGGTCAGTCGGGTCTGTTCACCCAGTACAACATCCAGAAGAAGTCAATGACAGTGGGCGAGTACCGCAAGCTGGCCAACAGCAAAAAGTAAGTTTGTGTTCATAGACATTTTCAATCATGTGTTTTCTTGCTTACAAATAAGGATGTGAAATTGAAAACCATATAACTGTTCTTCCCAACATAAATGTGTTTTGCACTTATTACTTCTCTAAACTTTTCAGTGAATAGTTTTAAGACCACATCTGTGACAGTTTCATTTGTTATTTGTATGAATCTTTCCCTACAAGAACAAAACAGAAATTGAAACGGATTTCTTTTTACATTGAGTAAAAGCATTTTTTGATTTGAATAAATCTTCATCTGAACATTATGAGATCTCTTCTGAAAACTACATTAGAAAAATTTGAAGATGTGTAATCCTCAATATATTCATTTGAAGTTTGAAAACAATGGAACGTGAAAAGGGGAGATTGAATGCTTTCTTTAAGAACTATATCAAATTGCTGCTGTTTTGAAGTGTCTTCTGCTCTCTAGTGGTTAGAAAGGTGAGATTCAGGAAGGATGCGAGTAAAACCATCTATTTTTTTAATATTTTATTTTTGCAGGGTTTACTACTACCAGTAATAATTAGGATATGATAATTCAATCTAAAATGATAACTCTTCTTTATTAAATGTTTCAAAGCTGCCTTTAAAAAAAAATCAAGCACAGACACCTTTTATTTGAAAGTAGATAGACAGGAAATCATGGGAGAGAGAGGGGATGTGACATGCAGCAAAGGATCGTTGTCCAGAATTTGAACAGGGGTTGGCTGCGTATGGGGAATGTGCTCTTAACCACTTGACCACCTGCGTGCCAAAGCTACTTTTTTTTTAAGTATTAAAATCTTGATATAAGTTGTAAGCACTTCTCATGTGTTATGTTTGTAAATCTAACTATCGAGCTACATCCTAACTTAGAACTAGACATGTTATTTAATTGATCATAACATAACATAAGAATCAAACATAAGTGTTTGATTCAAGACTTCTTGTTCCTGCCTTTAATCTCTACTTACAATATGACTGGTCCTGTTGTGTTTCAGGTACTGCACACCTCGTCACAAAGACTTTGATGACCTAGAGAGGAAGTACTGGAAAAATCTGACCTTCGTTTCACCCATCTATGGTGCTGATGTCAGTGGATCCATCTATGATGAGGTGAGTTGTTAAAATTTACATATTCCGAAGGAGTTTCTGTTTGAGCTCTGTTGTTAAAGCTGAAATGCCTGCCCTGCTTATTTTGCTAGATAATGTTATCTGGGTTATTAACTTTAGTATTTATTCAGCGTTATTTAGACAGAAACACTCACAGTACTTTTGGTATTGTGTTTCAACATTCTCCATATGACAGATCAGCTGAAGGACATTATAAAATTCTACAGCTATACGTATTTGTGAATAGAGGTATAGATAATTAATTGTACCATGATATAATATAAGATTGAACACTTAGTATAAGAAAGATACTTGAAAGATTCTTGTTTATGATGTAATACATCAAAAAAGGTTCTGCATCAATACATTGTAATTTCAGTACCATGATCAGTGAATAAGGGACGATCGTGGCCAGATACATCTTTTTGACTCCAGCACCATCTGGTGGTGTAGAATTTTAAGACCACTTTGCACATCTGTAGTTTCTGTCCATCTATTTAATAATCATAAAAATGTGTTTATTCCTAATCAGGACATTCAAGAGTGGAACATTGGCCATCTCAACACGCTGCTGGATATGGTGGAGCAGGAGTGTGGCATTGTCATAGAAGGTGTCAACACTCCCTACCTGTACTTTGGCATGTGGAAGACCACATTTGCTTGGCACACTGAGGACATGGACCTCTACAGCATCAACTACCTGCACTTTGGGCAGCCAAAGTCTTGGTCAGTCACAGTTTTATTTATTTTTTTTAAATATGAACCATTTAATTAGTTTTGAAACAACTGCTTAGTGCACAAAGAGAGAGTTGGAGACTTGGAATTGCATCTGAAAAGTATATATTCCTAATAAGGATGGAAGTTATAGGTGGCAGCGTATGTGTTCTGAACAGGCTGGCTAAGACTGATTCTGATCACTGATTTGATTGAATTACTGATTATGATTGATACGATAATGATTTAAAAACTTTTTATTTGAGTTTCATTTGTGTTCTTTTATTTAAAGAACAAATGAAAAAGTATAAGACAAAAACAAAACAGCAGAGGCTAATCTAAAGCACATGGGGATCTGAATAAAGAGCCTCTTCACCATTTATAATGTGATGATTCAAAAGTCTGTCAACATTATCTATCAATCCTGAAAGCTAAAGAAAAGTCCATGTGGCATGGCCAACACAAAACAAAAAACAGAGCCTATTCTTTTCCTCATACACTATTTCTCTGAAAAAAATATTAATATCAATGGTGACACATTCTTCCAAAAGTCAAATATTTAAGTACAGTGTCTGGCTTCCACAGCACGTTTCCTCCTTTTTATGAAAGACATAAATGGTTTGCAGACCAGCAAAGTCTCAATATTCTGGTCTAACTTAGCTGTTCCAGTCACTAATGATAACCCTAGCTGCTAAGATAAAGCATGTTAGGGCAAGAACAAATGCTGACTTGGAATTTACGGTAAACATGACCTGTCCCCCAAAGAGTAAAAGGTTGTGTTGACTCAGGTACAGCTATACCTGGCCATTCCTGTGTTGTATTAAGTATCTCTCTCCAGAAAGCAAGAACCAGAGGGGAGGCCCGCATTGCATTTGTTTTGAAAACTTTTGACACAAAATCTCCTGCGTAAGACACCCTGCCAAAAACACTTAAGTTATTGTATCCAAGTGATAAAGTTAAGAAGATGATTCCTTCGTAGTACTGGTTACTCATTTCAAATGTGATTTCATGCCGCATGTACCATCTCAATCAGCAGCTGTGTACTTCTTATCTTCAATTTTTTGATTGGCCATCCTCCACTGCATGCCTCTTTGAGTAATCATAAAGCAGCTTGAAAGAAACAAGAGACAACATTGCAGTTGCTCTTGATATTAATTCATGTGGGCATAAAGACACTTAACACAGCAGCAGGCTTTGTTGCTGCCCAACCAGTTTTTAGAGTTTTGTAATCACACCACTGGATCAAAAACTGTGTGGAAAACCTGCCTGATTGCATCTGAAGTCATACGGTGCTTAACGGCACCATCTAAAGTCTTGGAGCTTGACAGAGGCATAATCTTCCTATGTGGTGCAGACAGGGCAGCTATGATGAGTTTACCAGATGTAATTTTAGAGAATCACAGGTAGGGTAATTTTGTAACAAATACCAGATGATTAAGATCACTTGGTCCAATTAATTAGAGTGTCACTAGTAGTGTTATGTTTTTGTATTGGCAACAGCAAGCAGCAGAATTTAAATTGTCTTCCTTCTTAAATGCTACCTTGGTGGGAAGTAGAGATACTAGTATAAAGAAAGATATCTTCAAAATCAACCATCTCTTGCTGTTTTGTTTAAGAATCATCTGAATACTTTTACTCTTTTGGTTCCCTCTCGAGTCTCTATAATTTCTATAGTTTCATCATAATTTCACACTTGGCAATACACAGAAAGTTTCCTGAAACCATTTGTAGCAGATATAATATACAGTGAATATCGACAGTGATTTGATTTTGCTTCCTTACTTTCTATTCTGCGCGCATCATTATTATGTTTCCTTTTGTATTTATGTCCTTCACNAATATCGACAGTGATTTGATTTTGCTTCCTTACTTTCTATTCTGTGCGCATCATTATTATGTTTCCTTTTGTATTTATGTCCTTCAACTATAGAGGTCCTTGGCACCTGAGGAGAAAAATACTTTTGCTTTCACTTTTCTACCCCTTGATTTTCTCTTGTTGGTGTGTATGTGTGTTTCCTTTTTCCCCTTGCATGTTGTTTTCCATCCGCAGCACTGCAGGTGGTAAGCAGAACCAACCCAGCCTCGAAGCACTCAGAAATACAGTACTTCGTGTGTGTGTGTGTGTGTGTGTGTGTGTGTGTGCGTGCGTGCGTGCGTGCGTGCACGCGCGTGTATGTTTTAAGTTTTTCTTTTCCATTTGCTCTCTCACCTGTTTTTCTTTTTGTCACAGTATGCTTCTCCTCCACCTTTCCCCTTCTCCTGTCTGCCTCCTGGAGTGGTGTACAGTTTGTGTGTGTGTGTGCTACTAGTCCCCCCTCTCTGTGATGTGATCTCATTAAAATCAGCTTTCTGTCTCGTTTGCACACCTCTCACTGAGAGCAGGTATGTATCATTACAACTCACTGTCAGTGTGTGTGTGTGTGTGTGTGTGTGTAGATGAAAATGACATTCATCAAGCTGTGATTTTCAGTCTGGCATTCAGTGGGCTGAGCCCAGCATTTGCAGTGCCATGCCTATAAATCACAGTACAAGTTTATGCCTGCAGTATTCATACTGTGGATGCCCATAGTCTGAATTAGACCCAGATCCTGGCTGATGTTTAACTGATAG